>APFE030895801.1:21599-49710 GCA_000404065.3 Pinus taeda | reverse complement strand
GTCACATCTGATATTTCTTCTGTAGATTCATCTGAATGTATACAAGTGAGATGATCTTCTATGAGAGGGTTGCCATCAAGTACAACACATGCATCATAATGCCAACAGCAACAACCATAAACACATAAAACAAATGTTTATCCGGAAAAACCCAACCTAATAAGATCTCATTAGCATTGGCCAAAACCCTCGCCAATCCGACCAAATGAGCCTTCACCGCTCACCTCCAGGTCTTGTGTTACAATGAAGTCCTTCCAACCTTTTATAAGCTCCATTACACATAATACCACGGGAAGAATACTATGGGTGCACAATACCATGTGCCCCAAAACCATCACTATTTAACCTGGTCATCTTTGACTCTATCCCCAGTCAAGTTTATCTAACAATTCCCCCCTTAAACTTAACTTGGGGTTCCTTGACTAACTCCAGCCAAACCTGCTAAGTGAGACAATCCCACTCACTCTAGCTCTTAACCCCCTTAGAGTTTTTACCTGGGGTATTGTTAACCTGACATCCCCCCTATCACCTAGGTCTAACCCAAACTTTATCGGTGATTACCGAGGGGTACACATGCCTTACCAAGTCTTACAATAGTATGCCCATTTACATGCAATAATTTTAACTTCATTAATTTTTTTTTGCTTATTGCTGTTGCGATTCTGATCCATCCTCTCTTAATTTTATTTGCTCAAAAACTTCTATCAAACCACTCAACTGTGAGCCTGACTAGAACCTCATAGATTCTAGCACCGGTGGCCTCACGTAGCAGAAAAAGAACAATTTTTAAAGCTGCATGAACAATTTTCTTCTGCTGACCTTCTTTAAATAGCCGCATGAATCTCGCAAATGCACTGATCTGTAAAAAGGCTGCATTGATTTCATTAGGCACTATAAATCCCTAGCATCAAAGAATCCCTTTGAAGCCAATATCTAGCTCTGATACCAGTAGTTAAGAAATTTATTGCATAACATAAATAATTACTAAGAGGAATAAATATAAAAATAACCTGCAACAACCATAAACACATGAAATCACTGAAAAAGTAAAGGTGCCTGAAAATAATAGTAATCAACAACCACGACAACAACAACCACCACAACAACAATAGGCACCACAAACTCCTGGTGCTTGTTGGTGTTAGAAGATCTACCAGGATAAGTAGCCCCCTGAATGAGACTCTCCTTCATTATATTATTTATTGTTGACTAATTCTGGTGAACCTGAATGTTATGAAGAAGCAATGGAGGTTGAAAGCAAGAAGAAGTGGGAGGTAGCCATGGAAGAAGAGATGGACTCCTTAATGCATAACTAGACTTAGGACTTAGTCAGGTTGCCTGCAAGAAAAACTACATTGAAGAATAAGTTTACAGGCTGAAGGAAGAAGATGGAGGAAAGTAGAGGTACAAAGCTAGATTTGTGGTGAAGGGGTTTGCACAAAAGAAAGGTATTGATTTTGATGAAATATTTTCTCCTGTTGTTAAAATGACTTCAATCATAACTATTTTAAGTCTAGTAGCAACTGAATATTTGCATCTTGAGCAGTTAGATGTAAAGACAGCCTTTCACCATTGGGATTTGGAGGAAGAGATATATATGCAGCAACCACAAGGATATGAGGTGAAAGGGAAGGAGAAACTAGTGTGCAGGTTGAATAATACTAATAAGATCTCATTAGCATTGGCCAAAACCCTGGCCAATCCGACCAAATGAGCCTTCACCGCTCACCTCCAAGTCTTGCGTTACAATGAAGTCCTTCCAGCCTTTAATAAGCTCCATTACACATAATACCACGAGCATAATACTATGGGTGCACAATACCATGTGCCCCAAAACCATCACTGTTTAACCTGGTTAACTTTGACTCTATCCTGAGTCAAGTTACCTAACATGTGCCTTATGTTTGCCAATTTTTCTGACCACCTAGTGTCCATCAGGGACCTTCTCTTTTTCGGCACACTTGTTTATTAATTTTTGCAGGCCTTCCATAGCTTTGCTATCATGCAACAATTTTATGCAGGTTTCCAAAAACGTAGTGAGTACAAAAGGATCAACCTCTGCAAGTCCGATGGTTTCCTTGTCCTGGCTTCCTGAGGTAGAGGCCTCAACAAATCTCTTCTTGGATTCCATAAACATTTCCTTAGCGTAATCTATATCAAAGTCGGTTTCTTTCTCTGGTAGTTTGCGGACCCATCCTTCTTCTTCAGGAAGCTTACCCTTATCAGCGCCAATCGTGATTCCACTTCTTAGCATAATGTTAACACTCTAGTCTCCTTCACCGGGCTCAACCCTCATCATCTATATATTTTGCATAGGCTTCTAAGGTTGTGCTTTCTTCTCTTGCACTCTAGCTATCAGCACCGGGCACTCTTCTAGATTATGGTCAAATTGGCTGCACTATTGACATGATGGGTGTTTATGATTCTAGCACTCTCATGCATAGTCCCCTATCTCTAGAGGCCATGTTTCTACTTGCATCTGGTATGTGGGTGCTCTTTCCATCATCAACTCATAACATCTACATTAGCACTCATCATGGCCCACAGGTTTGCAGAAGCTAGAACAAATGTTGGGGTGTCTGGATGAACTTTTGAAGTAAATTGCAATTATCTATCGCATGTTATCTGACAACTTGACAAGTAATGCACCATGGCAAAGCTCCCACGCTCGACCCTACTGGGGATTTTGGCTTTAGGGGAATCGACCCCCCTCTTGTAATGTTATTTGCATATACCGGACAATGGTATTTATCATGCCCTTAGCTCTTTCACTTTAAACACTAGACTTCTACGTGCACTTCTGGTTTACTCTCCTTGTCTTTCTTCAAACTCTGTATTTCCAGGTGTAGGCTCTATAACTAAGATTGGATCTACTGTACCCCCAAGGTCGCATCCTAAATAACTGATGCATGTAACCTCATCACAATTTTCAAGGCTTTTTCCTTTGTTCCTATCTTCTGTTATGACAGAGAATTTATCAGGTGGGGTAGAAGCAATGCTATAAACCATTTGTGATGTTGACTATCTATGAGCTGCATGTTAGCTTCTCAAATCTGACACTTCAATCGTTGATCTAACTCCCAAGGCATCTCATTGACCCTCATCATGATTTTTTTAAATCCAATTACTGACTATGAGTCACACATAGGCTTACTAAAATCCTTGTTTAAAGCTACCTTAGTCTCTGCTAGCGATGCAAGAGGATTATCAAAACAATACTTAATATACCAAGTTAGCACGCAATCTTGTAAAGTGGTAACCAACTCTTCCTTCTTTATATTTTCATCAGTAATCTACTGCGTTGTCCATATAGCATTCATAACAAACCAAAATGACTATGTATCTTCACTTCCTATGCCCTTGAAAATTGACAGCGTCATCATGTTCGTCATGTTGAATGGTGGTGGTGGAGGTGGAGGTGTGGGAGAAGGTGTATGTGGTGGGGCTGGAAGTAGAAGTGGAGTGGATGGATGATTTACTTGAGGAATCTCCTAAGTGATTAGTTTAATAGCACTTCGCATCGGAGTTTATTCCGCCCATTCGTTGTCACTTAAAGGAGGTCCAATCAATGGCTATACTCTAGTCCTGATCCTTCATGATTTCTAAAGAATCATCCACTTTGCGTAGCTCCAAACATCAAAGTAATGGCATCACTCATTTTTCACATAATAGCATTTTAATCCAAGTATTCAATGGTCTTAAATACTTACCTCGTGACCCTTTGAAAAATTGATGCTCTGCTTCACTATAGTTGACTGAGGTATCAACTCGAAATTCTGTAACAAATCCTCCTAGAATTCAATCGAGCCAATGATCAATAGCCCGCATGATCTTGTTTTAGAGGTTTCTAGTCATTACACTAATTCTGGAGTCCACACTATATGATTATCGAGCTTTCACCGTCCCTGAGTGTCTGTAAATTTAGCTAACCATTCATACAGTTCAATGGGAAAAGTGTAGAAGAAGATATCACGTATCTCCATATACAGATATATGTTCAACCACTCTTCCTTTGACAAGCATGGATTCCTGTTTTCTTGCACTACAAACTTGTGAATCTTCCGATCTAACCACTTTTCAATTTCTTTCTTGGTCAAAATCCAATGGTGCAACATCACACATCTCTTTCAAGTAGATCCTGGTCTTGACAACAAAAATTTTTGTTGGCATAGGGGGTCCTGGCCCAGGTTCAGAGTAAGGTGCACCAACAAAAAAAACCTTACACTACTAGCCCTTTCGACATCAACCTGCGTAGCGTAGTCTGTAGTCTCACCCGAAGAAGTATGGGGGGATGCAAGAACCAAGTTTCTACATGCAGAGACTAGTGTGATGTCTTCCAACGCCTCAGATTTTCCTTCACATAAATTGATACACTCTTAGGGAACATTGCTGCAACTCTATTATAATAGCCTTCATACCTTTGCAAAGGTCTACGATCAGTCCTTGTGGAACTTTAACAGTCAATTTGTCTACTTACATGCATCAGAGAGCAGACCTAAATTAGGGTTCACGTATATTTACTTAAGCTATTTATACAAATTAGAGAATTCATCAGATTCTTCGCGAAAGTACTTAAACATGTATTGTGTACATCATTAACACTTATGCAAGAGAATCGCATAACATTCAATCAATATTCCATAAAACACGTCATTCATCGACAACATATAACATTAATAGAAATACACAAGAATTCTTCAAAAACTATCTATATCAATCTTCAATTCAAGGTTACAGACTCAAAAACTGCCCTGTTCACTCTGTTGTAGGGGTTCGTGCACTCAGCTACAGACTCTACCTTGGCCTTTATACACTCAGTTGCAGAGCCTTTCTTCTTCTATATTACCCACTTCTTCTCGCTATCATTTTCTCATACTACTTCTTCATCATTAATTTCCTTAGACTCTCTAAGACACACCTATTTATAGCCTTTTTCATACAATTCCATGGTCTGCAAACCATGGGTGAATCTCGAAACCAACTCAAAATTTACATAAAACAAGGGGCTAAACCCCTTTGACTCCTATTCATCTATGCGCTTCACATCCATAAATTGTGAAGACTTTACATTATTTACAAAAAGTGTATCAAAACTTGGGTTAACTTAACCCCAAAACTGACCCACGGGACCCTATCCCAACATGCAAGTTATAAAGAAGAATCTAAAGGCAGGATAGGGCAGGAAAAATTTTATGCAGACTAGCAAAGATATTTTAGGGAGTTTCAAGTTGGGGAGCATGTATATTTTTGCTTCAATCCCAAGAAAAACTCCTTGAGTATTGGAACATGTGCCAAGTTGGCACCACGGTATTGCAGGCCTTTTGTTATCCTTGAGAGGATTGGACCAGTGGCCTACATACTTGCACTACCTTCGAAAGTGAAATTCCACGATATTTTTTATGTTTCATTTCTTAAAATATATGTAAAGAATGTTGGTCATGTTATTGATTGATTTCTATTGCATGTTAGGTAAACTTGACTTGGGATAGAGTCAAAGTTGACCAGGTTAAACAATGATGGTTTTGGGGCACATGGTATTGTGCACCCATAGTATTCTGCCCATGGTATTATGCGTAATGGAGCTTATAAGGCTGAAAGTACTTCATTGTAACGAAATACCTGGAGGTGAGCGGTGAAGGATCATTTGGCCAGATTAGCCAAGGTTTTGGCCAATGCTAATGAGACCTTATTAGGTTGGGTTTTCCCCTAGATTTGGGGTTTTTCCGGATAAACATTTGTGTTTATGTGTTTATGGTTGTTGCAGGTTATTTTTATATTTATTCCTCTCAGTAATTATTTATGTCAAGCAATAAATTTCTTAACATTGCAAGTGGAGAAAGAAGGAGAATTCCATGCGGAACCCTAATGCATATTGCAGTGGAAACATCTCGTGCTCCAGAACAGAGCACTCGAGTAAGTTAAAGTGTAGTGGAAGCACTTTGGGCTGGATGAAACTACATGGGATATTGTTGATCAGGTGTGGGCTATATGTCCTTCGTTGTTTTTTAGTGAAGGAAAGAAATTCTTGGTAGTTGTACATGTTTATGTATGGTTTCTATTGTAAATACACAATGACTTAAGTTATAAAGATCCAATAAGCGGTATGGTTGTCATGTTTTCATGCTTTACATTATTTTTTTCCTTTTGAGTAGGATGTTATTGTAGATACTACAATGAGATGGGTTATAAAGCTCCATAGACAATATGTTTTTTCTCTTCAGTGGTTTCTCTGGGTCTAGGTTTGGTTTAACACTAAGGATGGTGTTCCCCTAATGGGGAGGGGTCTATAACAACCCCAGGTTAAAAGTTAATGTAACAAAAGTTAATAAAGATCAAATAAGACCACAAGAAAGGGACACATATTCCAATATGAATGATGGGCAAAATATCCAAGTGGGCATCACTTGTTGTGTTTTATGGCTAAGGGTAAATTGGCAAAGGCAATTACTAAGGCTTTGGAAAGGGAAAAAGGTATTTTTGTCATTTTATTTATGAAAATAAAGGAAATTAAGAGGAAAGGGAGATGAAAGGCCACAAGTTGCATGTGAGGAATCAAATGAAGGAAAATAATGGAAAATTGAAGAAATTGGAGGCCTCATCAATAAAATACCTTAGAGCATCAGTTGGTAGCTTTTTGTCAGTTTTTGTCATACTTTTGTCAGTTTATTGTTGGAACCTGTCTCAGAGAGGAGAAAGCACCAAGAGGAGAAAAAAGGTAAGCAAGGAAGGAAACACAAGGAAAGGAAAGGAAATACTTCAGTGGGAATACTTGCAGGTAATAAATTTCATGTGTGATTTCCTAGCTGGTTTTGACATGCATGGTATGTGCATGTTGGTATATGGTTCTTTTGTTGTCCTTGGCATGGATTTTTCTAGGATTTGGCAGTGGATTTCATCTTAGCCTTACCATTTCTGGATAGCCATGATGTGATGGGATTGTTCTCTGTTTGAGCTTTGGAACTGGATGGTTTTTGAATCTTGGGTGAGGTGATCTCAGGAAAATTACCAATGGCCTAGGAATCCCTTGACTAGTAATGGTGAGATACATAGTAAATCCTGGGGGTGGAGATAAGAAAATTCCTCAAGGATGGTGAAGAAATTTTGAGGCATCCAAGCTTGGTTTGGTTTTGTGATCTCAACACTGATTTAGGTGTGATCATAGTATGGAGAGTGTGGAGGTGGTCTAGCCTCTGGATTCCCTTGGTTGTCTTGTATTAATTTATCCCATGAGATTCCACATTCATGCTTATAATATGTCATGGGGATGATTGGCTAAAATAAACATCTAGTTCAGCCAATCTATGGTCTGGTGGAACCGGGAAGTCTTGAACCCTGTTGGCAATTGCCTATGGTTAATAAAATCTAAGTTTATCTTGATTTTGGTAAGGAAATGCACTACCTATTATGTGGCTTTAACGATTGTTCTCTCATTTTTATGTATCTAGTTATATGTTGGCTATAAGCATGGTTTTTTAACATAACCTAGTCATGGCTCTTTCCATGTTTTCACTCATAAATGAATAAATAATGAATGCAAGACCTAATTGGTTTTAAGACATTTAATGAGAGAAGGTTTTGACCCTTCTCGTTAAACCTCAAATAATTTTGTAGTCCCTTATGTTCGCACTTGCATTCATGACTTGTAGGTGGCATATCTACCAAGTACTTAACAAAATTTCAGTGTCGGTTGGGGATGGGCATGTAAAGTCCTAGCTCTCATTTTGGTTTACAAGCATTGAATTCATGTCTTTTATAAGTTATGGAAGTTTCATAGCTTTATGGGCATAAGCTAAGCCCAAGCCTTGGAAAGTAGGTTGAATTGTCATAGTAGTTGGTAGAAGTCTGGTAGAAAAAGGCCACAGTTGCACTGACAGAAGCCTAAGGGAGCGGCTAGGGCTCTAGATTAGGGAAAAGGTGAGTTGTCTCAAGGGTTGGACACCTAGAGTGGTTGGGTTACTCCTGGAGTTCTTGTGGCACCTGAGAGAAGTCAGTAAGGTTTAGTTGTGTTGTCTCCATTTTCTTAAGGTCGTCTAGGAGGTTGAGTCATATCATAGTAAACCCTCATCTCATGTTTACCCTAGGTAAGCTAGTGAAAGTGGGTAGATGTGAGAGGAGGCGACGTTACACTTTATCCTTCAAGAGGTTGTACTTAGGGAATCCTTGGGAACCTACTTTCTAGCCTCCATCAACTTTAAGATACCCAGAACAAACTATCCTATACTAGGACTACCCATCCACTAACAAAACATCAATTCAAAAAGGGAAAACATTCTTTGTTAATCATAATACTTATGCCCTTTTTGACCTCGGCCTCTGTGCATGATTCTAAGATTTTTAGGCTACTACTATGGTTGATTATAACTGGATTTACAACCCCAAACTTAACCACAAATATCCTCAATGTGACTGTGGCTACCCTTCCTATACAAGTCTACTTCATTCATTGACACTTGCGACACTTCATGCCTTCATATTTATCCTTTCAGCCTCTCAAAAATTTATTTACAAAACTACATATAGTACTAGGGTACAATTCAAATAAGTTAGACATGTGTCATGAAGAAAACCAACCCTAACACTTGGCGCATAACTTATTCTTCCTCATTGGCTTGTCCTTGCTCAAACTCAACCCAAACAATAGTGAGAAACCATTCGTAAATGGGTGGATGGGGAATGATAGGTACAAATAGAGAGAGGAATGAAACAAATGGATATGAGGATGGAAAATGAAATGGATGGATCGAGAGGGTGGAATAAATTGAATGGATCGGATGGTGAGTGTTTTGTAATATTTTTAATTTTTTTACAATTGGTGAAATAAATTATTTTAAATTAAATTTTTTGTTTTTTATTTGAAACAGAAAAAAATTCAAACACTTTTCATATCATTCATTGGATGATGTATTATACGAAGAATAATCTCTTAAAATCAATTCTTGTCCACTCATTTATTTAAAAATCAAAATTTCTCAAGCCCAATTCCAATATAGGCCATGCCTATGACATAACTAATACATTGATGAGGAAGGGGCTCGAGGAAAAGGGAAATGGCAGACTAGGGTTTTTGACAAAGCCTTACATGGCATAAAGACAGAGCAAGCAGTCTCTTAGGACTAAGCAGTACCGCTACCAATGCAGTTTTAGCAGATCTGGTAGCAACAACCAATGAACATACCAATGGGGGAGGCAACAAAGCCTCCCCCCACAGGCCACAACACCAGAGACCGACTACTTGAAGGTGGAAATGATAAGACTTCAACTGAAAGCACAGAGCAGCCAACGGTACAGCCTGTGCATTAGCAGGAGAAGAACGAACAAGCAGATCTGAATAAGGAAACAGGAAATAACCCTGCATCATCTAAGTAACTAAAGAAGGCATCGTCATCCACCTGCAAACCCATTGCAACAGAACAACCCAAGATTGAGTTACCAGTCATAGAATCAATGCACAAATACAATATATGAAAGACCATGCACTAATAGGTAAATTTATAGGCTAATAGCCCACCGAAAAAGCTCTACAAGGATGGATAAACTCAAAGTGGAAGCCCAAGGGACATGTTACCCTACATCTAGGTCCCAAAGGCTTTTATATAGCCATCTTTAACTGCATTGAAGATAGAAATCACATCCTAGATGGAGGACCCTATTTCTTTAACGTAGTAGGTCTACATTTACGAGACTGGATAGAAAGATTCAATCCAAACAAGGAAGAATTTAGCTGGGTGCCAGTTTGGATTCGCATGTACTCCTTACCTTTGGAATACTGGGATGAAGAATCACTTAAAGCTATTGGTAATGGGTTAGGAGAATTCATAAAGACTTCAGAGGAAACAAAGCTTCGCTGGTACACCTCATATGCTCGTATCTCCATCTACATGAAACTTGCCAAAGCGCTCACAGACTTGGTAAGTCTCCTTCACAACGACTTTGAATAGATTCAACCCATAGACTATGAACATGTACCTTTCAGATGCAAGAAATTCCACACCCATGGACATCTATTTTGTGATTGTCCTTTAAATTCCCCTCCTAAATCTACAGACAATGGGGGAAAATCTAATGCGGAAGGGTTTACCAAAGTTTCTAGCAGGAAGAAGCATAATAAAAAACCTCCTACAGCACCAAAAAATGTAATACCATCCTCCGATGCACCATCCTCAAGCAATAGTTTTGACACTTTTTCAAACCTAGATATGCCTGAATCATATCCTTCCACGATAGCTAAGACAACCTTTGCACCATACACCAAACTTTTTGATGTACCTATCCATAATGAAGCTGATCAACCATCATAGAAAACAACTCTGATATGCAACCAACAACCTCGCAACTCATTCCCATCCAAGACCACCACAAAGACCTCTGGTCCATAAAAGGAATGGACATTGATAATCTGTTGACAGACCCTCTCAAGTCAACACACCACATGGAGGAGAGCATTCAACAAATTTTAATGGAAGAAGAGCCTGAAAGCTTTGATATAGGGGACCTAGACATTTTCAGTCTAGAACAAGCATGCAAGAGGAAAGAGTTTGACACAATAACAGATAGGCAACTTGAAAATCTGGAAGTAGTACTCTCAAGAGTGCATCAGCATAGCACACTGGGTAGACAACAAGGAGGAATATGGGATGGGAAACACATTACCAAATATGGGAAGAAAGGAGGCAGAAAGATATATATCCAATGTACCATCCTCATTGGGGAAATGCTAGTGGAGTTCGGAAGGTGCTCCAAGTTGACTAAATACTACCATTCCTTACCTACTATTCAACCATGAAGCTCATCTCATGGAATGTTCAAGGAATTAATCGCCCTGGGAAATACAGGATGATAAAGAACATGATTTAGCAAGAACAAACACATATTGTATTTATGCAGGAAACAAAATGTAATACTGGCAATTTAGCTTCCATCTTATGCAAAGCCTGGACGGGATGATAGACTGTCACGGTAGACACAACAGGAGCTTTTGCGGGGTTTGCAATAGCCTGGAATATGTAGCACATCTCCCTTATAGATTTCCATGCTTCTCACCATTTCATCCAAGCAACTTTCCACCTCATTGAAACCAACATACATGGCCACTTGACAAATGTATACTTCCCCCAAGATACAATACAAAAGAATATGCTACTAAAAATGTTGGAAATTCTTAATTCTACAAGATCACATCAACTCTGGATCACAGGTGGTGACTTCAACATCATCACTCGGCTGGAGAAAAAATTAGGAGGTAGAAGGAAGCTGGACAGTGAAAGCAGCAGCTTCAAAGAATACATTCAAAACAACTGGCTAATTGACTTACCATTTCATAATGGTACTTTCACATGGAACAATAAAAGGATGGGCTCTCAACAAATCTCATCCAGGCTAGATAGATATCTTATCTCAAATAACTCTGTACATTTAGGCGATGAGATCAGCACCTCAATACTCCCCATTACTGGCTTGGATCACTGGCCTATTTCCCTACAATGGAAGGATCCTAGAAATTCAAACAGGAAACCATTTAAATTTGAAAATTTTTGTCTCACTCACCTTGAGTTCAAAAATATGGTCAAATCAGCATGGGAGAGCTTTATTCCCAATGGCGGCTCAAACATGTATAAATTCCAGCACATATTGGAGCATATTAAAAGGAAAATCAAGACCTGGAATTACACCACATTCGGTAATATCTTTCAAGATCAAAAAGTGCTCAAGAAAAGTATGAGAAAGCTACAGTAGAAGACCATTACAAGAGGCAGAATCGAGAATCTAGCAAGTCAAGAACAAGCTCTTCTCACACAATTGGAAGAAAGAAGGAAACAAGAGGAAATGCTTTGGAAACAAAAGTCAAGAATTAGATGGCTAAAAGAAAGGGAAAGAGATTCCAAATTCTTTCATTGCACAACTATCCAAAGAAGAATGAATAATACCATCTCACATATTCAAAATCCACAGGAGACGGAATGGAGAAATAGGAAGATATTGAGAAAGAGATCACTAATCACTTCAAAACAGTACATCAAGTGCCGCCTACTAATAGATAGACTGCAATCAAAAAAATACTCCAGCATATTCCCATAATTATAACAGAGGAGCACAATCAACTCTTGTTGTGACCAGTTACTCTGATGGAAGTAGAAGTGGTTTCAAATAAATTGAAAGCTGGGAAAGCTCTAGGACTTGATGGTTTCACCTCTAACTTTTACCATCACTTTTGGGATTTAATCAAAGTAGAAGTTTGGAATGTGGTAGAAGAATCACATGTTATGCACTGGCTACTTCCATCTCTCAATGCAACATTCATAGCTCTCATTCCCAAAGAAGCTTAGCCAAGTACTCCGAAGAAGTTTAGGCCCGTTGCCCTATGCAATGCCATATACAAAATCATTTCGAAAGTCATTGCTAATCGCCTCAAACCGCTCCTTCCTCTTCTCATTTCACTGGAACAACCTGGCTATGTTGAAGGACGTCAAATCTTGGACGGCATCATTCTGACTCATGAAATCATCCATTCCTTAAAGAGAAACAAACAGGCTAGTATGCTTCTGAAAATTGATCTTTCTAAAGCCTTCGACAAACTTAGCTGGTCCTATATTAAACATATGTTGACTGCCTTCAGATTTAGTCTGACCTAGGTTAGATGGCTTATGAATCTCATAACCTCCCCCTTTTGCTCCATCATAGTTAATGGAATCCCCTCCAAACCCTACTCCCTATACAAAGGAATCTGTCAAGGTGACCCATTATCCCCATTCCTCTTTATTATTATGGCAGAAGGTCTGGGTCGCCTTATAAAGCAGGTTGTTCAATCTCATGACCTTAGAGGCATCTCTGCCCATGGTACCTCTACAATAATGCATCAACAATTTGTTGATGACAATATGATATTTGGACACCCTTTTGTTAGTGAAGCCCACACCTACAAAGCTCTACTAGAAACCTTTGCAAGAGCCTCAGGAACCACCATCAATACTGCCAAATCTCAAATTTTCTTCTTCCACACTCTTGTAGCCACTCAAAGAATAATTGCCCAAATCATAGGAATCTCACAGGCTAAACTTCCATCTAATTATTTGGGCGCTCCACTGATAGACTCAGCCTTAAAGCATACATCCTAGAAACAACTCATTGAGAAAATTGAAAGCCACCTATCGTCCTGGACCTACAGAACTCTCAACATGGCAAGTAGGCTCATTCTGATAAAGGCAGTTTTACAATCCATGCCTCTCTATCTCTTCTCTGTTCTTGCAGCTTCGAAATGGGTGCTCAAAAAAATCAAAACTTTGCAATGCAGCTTTTTATGGGCCTCCACAGGGCAAAATCGGAAATGGGCATTAGTAAAATGGGACACGGTCTGGACACCAAAAAAGCAAGGAGGTCTAGGATTGCGATACCCGAACACAACAACACATTATTGGGAGCACAAATACGGTGTGAGTGGGTTTCAACCCCAGAGAAGGCATGGGCGCAAATTTGGACTGAAAAATATGCAAGCAATTGTCCACAGGAAGAGTTAATAGGAATCACTGCCATGGACACAAGATCTCTAATATGGAATGCAGCAAAACAGCATAGAGATCTCATACAAAAGCACAGGTTCTAGGAGATACACAAGGGGATAACTGCGCATTTTTGGATGGATTCTTGGTAACAAAGACCAAAAATTGTAGAAATACTACGTTGAACAAATCATAATGGAAACAACATCAACCAAACTCACCATGTAGCCCAGTATTGGACTCAAAGTACCAACCAGGGTTTCAGGCAATGGAAACCTACAACACAGATAATATAGAAAGAAATTGAAGCCTATAACTTGGAGCTACACAAAGAACTCACCAGTAGCAAATTCAGATGTAACACTGGAAAATATTTTATGAGATGGGGATATACTCCTATAGGAACATACACAACAAAAGAAGCATACAAGCTAATGCTCCAAACATAGGAACTAGTTGATCCTGCTGGGAATCACATATGGACTACAAGGATATGGCCAAAAATCTCTACTTTCACATGGCTACTCTATCATCAAAGAATTCTCACTTGGGACAGCTTAACTAAAAGAGGATTCCAAGGACCCTCCTACTGTCCTAATTTCAAAATCATGAGGAAATTATTCAACACCTCATGGAATCCTACCACATGGCTAACCAGTTATGGGAAAAACTTACTTTCAGATGTCAGCGACCCTACAAAATCTTAGTGGATATAAAAGGCACCATTCGCAACTGGACTCTAGAGCCATATAATAGAAAAATTCTAAATGAGTTATGGACAATTCTGTCAGGCTTCCTTTTCTCGATGATTTGGAAGGAAAGAAACAAAAGAATTTTCAAAATTCAAAGCATTACTTTGGAGATCATCTAGACAAATTTATGTCAGAATATCCAAGAAACTCTAGCTCTCCAATAGTGGAGTGCTCAGGAATTTCCCACCCAGGCACAGGAACAGAGGATATGGGACAACTAGAAATTAAATCTCCCGCAGGCACAAATTGATCCCAACAGAGTAAGCTCTATCAACAAGCACCCCTTGCATTGGAATCCCCCTCCAAAAAATGTGATAAAGCTAAATTTTGATGGGGCCTCAAAGGGCAGCCCAGGTAAAGCAGGACATGGTGGCATCTTTAGAGATCACAAAGGCCGACCTTTGCTAATATACTTTGGCTCAATTGGATGGGACATGAATAATTCTGTGGAAATGGAAGGACTGTGGCAAGGTATGAACTTAGCGTACCAACATAATTTTCATCCTATTATCATAGAAGGGGACTCCCAAATTTTGATACATATGGTTACCCAAATACAACTAGGAATCACATCTTTGAGAGTCACTACCAGTTGGAGACTAGTGGCTAGAACTGAACTAATAGAGCAATGGATGAAAAATAGATGAACTACCACATTCATTCATGTCAAAAGGGATAACAAAAAGGTAGCCGATCTCTTGGAAAATATAGGAGTTGAACATGATCAAGTCCTACATTTTGGCACAATCAACATTTTACTTGATTAATCTCAATTACAAGCTTGCACTGACCTAGTGCACAAGGAAGCACATCTCCCAGATGCAGGTGATCAAAAAGGACAATGAGGTGGAAATCAATTAGGTTGGCATGTGGCTAGACCACATGGCCTTCCATAGATTGGCACAGTGGTCCAAAATTGGCATTCACAATAGCCATAAATGCAATTTACATGGGTGCATCTCCAACCTATTAACCGTCACACACCTCGACTCTGTGCAAACATGAATCCTCGGGAGAATTTCACCTCTACATCTGTCCATCAACCTCTGCCACGACAATGCCTCTGTCCTCAAGACGCTGTAGTACCCAGTTCCTACACAACCATTGGGAAACACTGCCACCTCCTTTGCTGCATTAATTTCAGCCCCAGCATTCACTTCACCTAGAGCCTGGATTGCCATTTTATCTTCCATTCAGCCCTTGCTGTTAATCCCTCCACTGAGTAGTCTGCAAGTTCAATTGTGTCTCTGCACAACACTGTACCCAATTTCAGAAGGAATTCTCATACTCCTGTAGAAAACATACCAAGAATTAAACATGGTATGCACAGCCGTAGGGGTAGAAGATGAGGAAGCGTGAGTCGCCCCTAACATTTTCCCACTTTAGACACCACTTCCTCCCTAGCAGAGCAGGCTCTCGGGCATTACCCAAATATCTGTAGTGGAAGAGGATGCCTCCATTCGGTGCCCCCTACCTTGCCTCCCAATAGCTTTCCTTCCATTTTTGTTTTGTCTCCTAGAGGCACTCCACCCCATCCTCAGCTGTAATCCTAGAATGCCCAATTCAACTTCTACTCTACCCTAAACATGCCATCGTCATAGCCACTATATCCATTCTCTTTCATGAGGCGGAGCAGATAACTGAGGAACAAGCCATAGAGGTTGGTGGATGCACCAGAGCAATTGTGGAGTGGGGTACTATGGGTGGTGGTAGCACTAGAGTAATTAGGGTACAAGACATTGCGGGTGGTGGATGAACCACAGAAGGATGAATCCACACCAAAGCCGAACCAGATATGGCTCAGACAAGCATCCAAGAGGTAGGGGAGTGGAACAATGAGTAGAAGATGAGGCATGCAAGGAAGGAGGTGTACAAAGATCAGCACGCGGACGAGGTAATGGACCCTTACTATTGTTTCGTAGAGAAAGAACACCCGGCACTGCAAGCAAGCAACACGGAGATCCCGTAAGAGGCAGGTGGTGACATGGAGGAGTATAGGTGTTTCATTGTGGAGGAACACCCACCGTCTTTGCCTTGATCCTAGTCAGCCACTTTGCTTGCCAACTATCTACCACATAGTCTGCCACTTGTCTACCACTCAGCTTGCCATGTGTCTGCCACATAGTTTGCCACTCAGCATGCTACATGTCTACTACGTGTCCTCCACTCAGTCTGCTATGTGTCTCTTCTCTCAAGTTTTTTGGAACTTTGATTTCTAGTTTTGGTTTCAATGGGGCTCCAAGGAAAAGACTGCGGGTTTTAGGATCTTCAGTTGGTTTTTTTGTCTCATTATGAACACTGATAACAATCTAGGCACTTTGCTGGTTTCCCCTACGTGGGCAGCAAGCTAATTTTTTGAACTTACTACTGCTATGGACTAGTTTCCCTTCTTGGGCAATCTAGGTCTAGTTTCTGTTGGATTTTACCATTCCTCAGGCATGGATAAGTACAAGCTAAGGCCTTAGTGTACTATACTTTTTAGTAATAGAATTAGCATAACATAGAAAAAAAAAACTAATACAATTTATCGAAAGCTTTTTTTATGTGGTGTGTTTAAATGTGCAATTCTGATATAGACCATGCCTATGGAGTAACTAATACAATTTATCCAACACTGTCTTGATATGGTGGGTTTAAACGTCGAACAATTAAACTAAGTTATTTTTGTGTTGTATGTGTAGGTTTAAACTATGTTATTTTGGAATTTTTACAAGATGCAGATGCTCAATGATGGTGACGGCTTTGCCCGAGTGCTGAAAGTAAAGTTAAAGTTTTCCTTTTTCACCATTTTTGCATGTGAACTACAAAAGCAAGCATGTTGACTCGAGTCCTATGCATTATGCTCAAAGCAGCATGAATACAAGTTTTGGTGGCACCAATTGATTACAAAAAAATTATGTGGTGTCTACATGTAACTTGATCATCGTTCTGCAAAATTTGTAAGATCAATATCATGTAACCAATAGGTCCTTGTAATATTTAGCCAACCAAATTATGGTAATGAGCCTCATATTTAGGATTTTATCTTTTTGAGTGCCTCGCAGAAGGGAAAACCATGTATCCCATAAAATCAGTTGAAATCCTAACTTTTCATTTTGCATGTTTGCATTGTAGGGAGAGACTATGTGTTTTTTATATATGTTTGCGCCAGTCCAAGGAATTAAGAAAGAGAAGATAGATCTTTGTACAACACGTAGAGTAAAAATTATAAGTGATATTATATTTGTTATGTTGAACCTTAAGTTCTGAGAGATGAATCCTTAACCAAAGAAAAATATTTTCTTTAACCAAGAGAAGGAAAGGTTGCAACCACTTTTGCAAGTTCAGTCAATGAGAAATCTCAAGCCGAGCAAGTACAATAGAAATATTGTCACACCCTTATATCTAGAAGAGAGAGAGAGAGAGAGAGAGAGAGAGAGAGAGAGAGAGAGAGAGAGAGAGAGAGAGAGAACAGGATCGAATAAACATAAAAGGAAAAATAGATTGGCCACCAACCCACTCTGAAAAACATTAAACCGGGAGACTTGAGTGGGAAGGAAGTAAAAAAAGTTTAGGATATGCCCGTCCCAAAGTGGAATCTCCATAAAAAAGCAAATTATGCTAATCCTCTCCTAAAATTTAGAGGATTTGGGTCAGAGAAAAGAAAAATGGAATTCAAATCTCTAATAAGGAAATAAATACCTTCAATCACTCTTCTCCATGAAACCAAAATGGGAGAACAATAAGTAATAGCTCACCAATAACAATTATCAAATGGTTGTCACAATACTATAGTTAGTGTCAGAAGGGAAATGGATGGCCTTTGTACTCTATGGGATCTGTCTAAAGTCTAGATGTTGAGCTCCCATAAGCACACTCATTGGATAACTACCTCATTTCTTGTCCTCTCTAAGAATCAAGTATGTTCTATTATAAATATTTATATGTCTGCTCAGGTTTTAGAAAAATATAATTGTTGGGCCTCGATTGAAGGATTAAGGGACTTCAAGTTTGGGGACTTTAGCATCTTTGGGGGAAACTTCAACACAACTTTGCACAAATGGGAACAGAAAAAGGAATATCCCCAGTTAGAGATCCATTTCAAGAGAAAGTGGAGACCTTTATTTCCCATTCCAAATTAATGGGTATAAAACCTTGGAGCAACTCCTAGGGCTCCCTTCTTTACTTTTATCAATCTGGTCTTTCATAACAAACTTGGAAGCGATAGTGCTATATGCACAAGTACTAGCTCTCACTTCAGGTTGTCACTTGATCAGTTGTCACAAGTTTTCTAGGAGCTTAAGCCAACTTCTATGACTTCTTAGAAGAAAATTTTACTGTGATGGAAGAGAGCTAATCCTATAGGGGCTATTCTACTTACAAAAAGGGAAGGGAAACTGTAATGAAACACAAACCCTAGCAAACCCTAATTTTGCATGAAAAGAGGTAGAAACTACTGAAATGGGTGTCATTAACTTCTGAAAAGGTATATTGCATTTATTCAAGCTACTTCTAAAGAGAGATGGAAAAAATCATCTTTTTGTGCTTTTGGGTAGTTTTATGAGGGATTATATGCTTATGGTTTGACTAATTGTGACTGTGCAGAGGTTCAGTGGCAAGGGAGGATGGAGTTGGCTTTTTGCAGATGGTGAGGAAGGTGTGGAGGGGTCCTAAGAAGTCCCTAGTACCCTTCTCAAGACTTCCATTGCGATCAGGCTTCGGAAAATTGCTCGCATGAACTTCTATAGGAGGTTGCAGGGGATCTACAGGAAGTTCTAAATGAAGTTCTACAAGAGGAGGCTGAAAGTGGTTTTTGGAGATTTTGAAGGTGGAAAAATGGTGGGAAAAAGGAAATGAAGGCTAGATGAAGGTGTTGGAGGGTCTAGGACTCTATTAATGAAGACCACGAATGAAGGAGAGGGTTGGATTTGCTCAAAGGGGAAGAAAGCAACTTTTCACAAAAACGCAAAAATTAAGGCAGATTGGCGACATGAGGCGAATGAGTGGGGAAATATTGAGAGATAAATTGGTACAGGTTGTGCTATGGAGGAATGATAAGTTGGAGTGTTCTACAAGTGAGCCGCACTCTTATTTCCCAAAACTGACCAAAGCAAAGATTGAAAAAAAACAGAGTTTGTTTATTTTGACCTAAAAACAGAAAAGTGCGGAACATAACTTTATGAACAGAAAACTATGTGAGAAAGCCTTGGTAAATGAACAATAAAGGATCTAAGCATGTGAATCCAAACTAATGTCTACTTTTTCAACTCAAAACATCACACTAGCAATTGCATGAAAGGCAAAAACTGTGTTTTTGGTGGCAGCAGTAGTGCCTTGACCTCAAATCATGGTCCCAAGGAGGGAGAAAGGAGGTCAAGCCCTACTGGTAGCCTTTTTGGATCTTTCTCTATTACAAAAACAAAATACTTAAACAACTTGAAGCAAGAACAACTAATTTAATCATCAAAAGCAACCTATTTTACCAAAGCAAGATTAATCCTAAACAACATAAATCAGCTTATGAATGCAAGAAAACATATAAATACACAAAGGAGGTGATGGGTAGCTTGGGTTGGGCCTTAACCCAAGAGCTTCAGCCCTCTAGAAAAGATCAGTGTTGGTTCAAAGTTGGATTCATCTTCATTGATCAAAAAAATAATAGTTACATCACAAAACTGTTTGCAAAAAGAGCTCGAAAATGAGCTGAGTACAAGACTGCACAAAAGTGAAAAAATAGACTATAAAATGGCTAACCTACTGAGGCTTGAAGCCTTCTTATTTATAAAAGTGAGGACTCCCAACAGTCCCCATAAACTTAAGGAACTCAGCTGCCTAAAACTAGAGATAACAGCAGCCCCACTTGAGTTGCTCAGCTGCCCCTTGGAATCATTGATGTGGTGGCCTTTGTACTCTGAGTTGCTGATGGAGAACTCGAGAAAGGGGTCATCAATGTAGGAGACACCCCTCCTATAAGTCCTCAGCCATGTTTCCCTGAATTTGGTTGTCATTCTGCTCATAAATTCCTGGTCCTTGTCCAAAAATTGTCCAAAAATATGCAATAAACACTCATTAGACTATGTGGCAAAGTGACTATCCCCATTCACTCAATTGACAGAAATATATTCAAAAATATGCACAAAACTGTGGAGAATGGTGGATTAAATGGAAATAATAAGCAAAATGAGCCCATATAATTACCCATTCCTGGGGCTCATCATCACCCCCCTACTGAATGGGTTGCTCATCCTCTGAGCAACTAATCTAGTTCTTCATCTTTGATAGCTTTAACAGCCTCGTTGTCATTCCAAGCCTCTGATGTTATATCTTCTTCTTTGTCATGAAAACCTGCTTTTCTATCCACTTCCTCCCAACATTTTTGTTCTTCCTCCTCTTTAACCCCTTCCAACAGTCCTAACAGTAGTGGAGGACTGAACTTAAGGCCAATCCAGTTGGCTTTCATGGTTTGCATTGATTGTTTGTATAGGGGCACTCTCATCATAGCCTCCCTCATTCTAGTTTGGGAATGATATTCCCTGATATTTAGGCTATGTGACATGGTATTCAACCTTCCCATGCATGCGTGAAGGCTGTTATCGCCAAATAGTCTCTCTATATCTTCAAAATGGGCGATAGCTTGTACCTATCTTTCAACATAATCTGGGAGGACTTGAGGATTGTTTGCAAGATGTTGATGGGCATAAATGAGATCTAAGGGGTTTTCTAGTTCTGCCCTTATCATGAGAGGTTCACTTAGCTCCCTTGTCATGATCCTTTTAATTTCCACTGACCTCTTATCTTCATGGTTCAACCAGGAAGCCATAGCCATGAGCTGAAGGTATCCTAGTGCAGCATTCGGATACGCCAAGTTCATGTCTGGTAGTGCCATATTATGGAGGTAAAATTCTGTTAATTTGGCTCTATCTCAGCTGAACTATTATCACATAGATGCATAAACTGCTCATAGTTCTGGAACGGGATGGTGCCCCTTTGGGCCAATGTTTTTATCTGGAATTGGAGCCATTAGTGTTTGAGATATAGTGTATAGGATCTAGCTAGTTGTCTACACTACAAGGCCTCCATTGCCCAACTGGCCATGCAAGCCATCTGAGCTTCTTTTTCCTGCAATTACTGTCTCAAAATCAGCACTTCAGTTGCTGTTTGAGATTCCTTTTCCTATTATTGTTTCATCAGCCATTCATCATCGGTTTGTGGCTCTTCCTCTTATTATTGTTTCTCTATTGATTCCTTATCTGCTAAGGGACCTTCCTGTTATGGCTATTCTTCAAAAATTGGAGAGTTTTCTCCCCGTTGAGTTTCACGTTCCTATAACTGCTTTTTCAGCAGCTCATTCTCTTCTTGTAGTTAGGCTCTTCTAATGCTCTCAGTGTGTTTCACCATGCCCAACTCCCTTCTCAACTTTTTCAACTATTCTTCCATGTGCCCTATATCTTCCACTCCTTTAGATTTAGCAATCTCCATCCAAGTGTTGGTTCTAACCCTTTCTTGTTCTAGTTCAAAGAAAAGGGGCACAACGAATTTTTGTGGGATGATCTTCCCACCTTCTAGCAGATTGTAATATGATCCTAAATTAGGCTGAGGGTTTGGTTCAAGTATCTCTTTAGCCTTGCATTCCTCTGGTGATTGTTCTGCTGCCTTCTCTTCTAATTATTCAGTTTCTTTTAGCTTGGCCAGTGTTTCCTGTAGAGAGGTTTGAGCTTGTTGTAGGACTACTTTGGAGTCCATCACTTTGATTCTTTCCTTCCAGGTGGAGGTTTTGGGACTCCCTCTCTCATAGGTAATAGAGATCTTGGAGGGAGATTCCTCCTTCTTCTTAGCAGGTGCATCTTCAATAACAATGGGTACTTTGGATGGTGGCTGGGGCTTGCCCACCTTAATCTTGGTGCTCCTTATGGCTTTGAAATACATGGATGTTTCTCTTTTTCTTTTTCCCTTTTGTTTTTCTGGAGTGCTCAATTCAGCAGCACAGTTGCTGCTTCTTTTGCCAATGTTTTAGGGACGTTTCTTCCTGTGGTTCTTTCCCCTCATCTTCTGCAGCCTTTCCTATGTCTGTTGTTTTTTCTTGTGTCACTGCTATCTTTGGTAGTGTCTTCTCCTTTTCCTACTAGGCACCTGCCTCTCCTGTGGAAGTCTCTTTCTAGGCCTTCTTGGGCTTTTTCTTCTCAACTTTTGTTCTTTTTCTCTTCTCTGTTTTTGAGGCTATTTTCTTTTCTGCCTTAGGGACAACAGTGGATTTGTCAAGTTCCTCTTCTTATTTCTTCTTCTCCTCAGTTTCATATTCCTCCTCTGTTTGAATATTTTGTGTCTCCTCATGAGTTTCCTTCTCAATTTTCTCTTGGTATTCCTCCTCCTCATTGCCGGATGGGCTAATATCCTTAGTCAAATTTTTTTATCTCAACTTCCCTAGACATATTCCTGAAAACTTCCCAAGCTATGGTTGTGGTGTATGTGTGTAGGGCATCTTCCACCAATAGTTTAATGAGGCCATGGTGGCCCAGCTAGTCTGGGACCCCTGCGTTCAACTTGGTGCCACATTCTATCAAGGACTAGAGGAGGAAATATGGGAGGCTGAGTTTCCTAACTGGAGGTAGGTCCATCCCATACCTCAATTCATGCAATAACTTGAAGTGATAACCGTAAATTATATTGAAACTTCCATCACAAGTGATATATTTCATTATTTGGTAGCTGACTTCACTCCATGGAGGAGGGAAGCTTGTCCTTCTGACCCCACTTTTATCCTCTACGGGATACTCCTCAGGTTGAAAAAATGTCTTCTTAGCAACCTGTCCCAATGTTTTTTCCTCCTTTCTCCATGGGAGCCCAAGTGGAAGATCGGTGATTCTACTGATAAATTAGGTGTAAGTTCTAGGGTTAGACCCCTGATGCTAACTATAGCATGTGTTTTCGAATGGGTTCTTAAGGACATCGGAAATTCCTTAGTCACCTCGTCATCATATCCATGAATTCTTTCAAAGAAAGACATCCAATTTTCCCTAGTGAAGAGAGCCACCACCTCGGGGTGCTCATGTAATATGTTGGAGTTCAAAGGCTCCTTCCTTATAAAACCTCTTGGCATGTTGTTTAGTGTTTTTTTTTTAAAGTGCTCAGTTGAGGAAAAAAAAACAACAATTTTCCAAAATCAGAAATAGAGGGACAACTGAGTTTTGTTTCTTTTCTGAAACTGTAGGAGGAATTCCCGGTATGCTTCTTCTTCACAACACCAATTTGAAATTTCTCCTTTCTTCAAACTATTCTCAATCTAAAATTTGCTTCTTGGTTCTTGGAAGAAATTAATACTTTGACAGAACAGGGACTATATGAAATAGTGGTTTTTCACAGAGTAGACAGGCTTGCAGTTTCATTTCCTTCCCAGGTTTTATTTTTATGATGGCATCCCCCTTTCTTTACAGCAAAATGTGAGGAAGAAAAAACAGATTTCGAATGCAAAGAAGGAAATGGAGAGACTGTGTGGAATTCAGAAAAGACACAACAAACTTTTGAATTTATCTTTCCCTTCTTTTTTTCAACTAATGTTCTATTTTCAATCGACCACATTATCTAGACATATCATATGCAGAACAGGTTTTCAAGCCTACCTTAGTCCTAGCTCAATTTTGATAAAAATTTTGACTTTTTCTGCTGCAGAGCTGCTCTCTGTCCTTCTTGTAGAAATCCTCCTGTAGATGGTGTTCCTACTCCTGTAGAATGCAGTAATGCTCTTGTAGAACTCGATAGGTGGGAGGTCTTAACACCCAGGTTGTTCCCTATGACTCCCAAGGGAATACGACCGGGGTAAACACTAACCAATCTTTGGATTACAGCTTCTAGCCCAGCTGTAATTAGAGAGGGCTCTCTCTGTTAGGTTTGTCTCTATTTTATGAAGATTTTAGGCTAGTTATGAAGTGAGGGTTTTCTTTGGTTTTTGTTTGGTTGGGGGATGATTTCTGATAATTTTGAAATGTTCTCTACAGGGAAATTAATCCATTGGGCAATGGAGTCTGTGGCTGTTGGTTTCTTGAAATCTTGAGTTTGGTGCAGCTGGAATTACAGGGCCTTTATATATTTCGTGAAACAAACTGTAGATTGTGATAATGAAGTGTGAACAACCAGTGAAAAGCAATTAAGAATTTTTCACTAAACTGGGATGTGAGAAAGGGATGTATTCCTCAGGAGCAAACCTGAATTCCTGAAACAATATATCACTGTGATGATATAGTGTGAAAGGTAGCAATTAAGAATTACACTTTCATTACCATAACTGAAGAAAACATTTATAATAGCTTAGATTGAGTTTAGGGTAATCTGTGATTAAGTCATGGGACTATTCTTTTTCCTTGCTATTAGATATTTAAAACATGGAAACATGAATGATATATGAAAGATAACAAAACATATAACAAAGAGTAACAAGAGAAACTTATTGAGTCATGAGATATGCAGGAATCCTGCAACATTCAGCTATACACCAACAAGACATCAAGAGACACAGAGCTTTGGAAATTCCATCATTCTTTGTATTAATTCTTTGAAGAATTACAGTAGAAGAGAAACAGAATAGATATCAAAATATTTCTTACATCTAATGTCCAACCCCTGCTAACAAATGTGAGGGGGAATATATAGAAGTCTATTACAAAATATCTCAGGCATTGAGTCATCTGAGAGGGAAAATATCTTCATTAACTAGTACAAAGATTGCAGATGAAAAGTTATTACAATCTTTAATGAACTTTAAGTTCTCTTAACTCCTGTCAGAACAATTTTGACCTTTGGAGCTCACGGAGTCGGTTGAGCGATTTGATATAACTGCTGAATGACGTGTTTGTGTAGCTGTATCTTTCTGTAGCTTCTCGGCCCTGTCACCTATGACTATTGATGCTGTTGTGGTGGCCGAATACTTGTGCTGAGTTGGCTCAGCCTCTTTCTGCATACCTGCTGACGTGTCTTTATCTTCCTGTGTATGAAAATTTAAATATTTTCAAAAAGCAAAATCACAATTACTGACTTTGATTTAACAGTAATCGTATCAAATCTTCCCACACATCTGGTGCAGGCAATTGATGCTTCAAAATTGACCCCATGGTCTCATCGGCCTCTGTATATTTTTAAAAATGAGGAGGCTCATCAAACAAATGTGTGATCTCATTCATAATAAAGAACAGATTTTCTACCCTGTTAAAATGGGTCTGTCCTGTTATTGGTCCTGTCTCTGTTGATGAGCCTCTGAGATCTGACTTCCTGCAAAAGTGTTTACTCTCTTAGCATATTTCTCATGTGAGAGCAACTTCCCTGATAGCTCCAGGGGGCTAGGCAGACCCCTGTTTTGCAGTGCCAAAAACCTGTTCTGAAACTTGTTGATGTCTGCTTGCATGTCTTGGACTCTTCGTTCCAGGGTTTGGATCAGGTTTCTCAATGTCAGGACCCTTTTGATTAGTGAGATAGTCTCTGTCCTGTTTCCAATTCCCATTTTAATGAGCTAGGAGCTTGTTCTATAGTTTAGCACATTAATCATTCTAGTGGCAAACTCAGGCATACTGCCTAGAGATGCCCTTGCTCGTTGTATTTCTCTATGTGCTTTTCCAATGAGCGTTATTTGCTCATGGATGGCCTCAATATACTCCCACTGATCTGTGATAGATTGGCCAATATGGCCCCATATGACCCTCTTGAGCTCAAATGTGACTTTGTCTAATGTGAGCTCTTTTTCTAGATCAGTTATCCTTTTCTTGAGGGCCTTTACCTCCCTCTCTCTTTCTGCCACATTCTGCTTGGACTTGTCGTATTTTTCATTGATTTTTGCCAGACTGTCCTTGGCTTGATTTAGCTCAGACATCTGGGACTCCAAGACCTGAATTTCATTCCTCAGCTTCTGCATGTCTAGGCTTTCAGCCTACTCCGTTGTTGGTGCTGAGGTGGATGGTTCTGCCTGTTGTACCTATTGGCTGGGAGGGGCAGTGGCTTGAGGGATTTCCTCAAGATTTATTGTTTCTGGAGGTGGCTGTCAGGTTTGCCCTGCCTCCTTTTGTTGTAATGTTGCCTGTAAGGTGGCCTCTGATTCCGGCAGCTTTTCCTGAGTTTGGATGAGCTCTTTGTATAGTGTCATCAGTAGAGCAGCTGCATCCTTTTCCTGCCTTTGTTGGGCAACCTCTTCTGTTTGTGGGTGAAGAGTTGCTGGGATTTTTAACATCTTTTTTAATGCTGCCATATCAGCATCCCTTAGCTTCAGGATTTCTTGCACAGCCTTGACATATTTAGGATCATGCCCAAGCTCTATTATAATTTCTTCCAGAGCTTTGATCCTATTGTCCTTAGCTTGAGAGGAAGCCCTTTCCAACTCAAGCTGTGCAGCAGTGTTATTCAGGCTATTCTGCAGCATGTAGTTTACCACGGTCTTGTCTGCCAATGTGGCATAGACCATCTCACCCATCTGTTTATGCAGCTCTATTTGATCCATTGGGTGGATGTCTTTTGATAGGACCTCCAGGTTGGTCCTGATGTAATCTGCAGCTGATTGTGGTTGCTGCACTGTTGGTGTAAAATCACTCATGATCGTTTTTCCTTCATGTGCATCAAATGCAGACATGAGCCTCTGCTGGTTGGTAGGAGCCATATTCAGTAGGTGATTGTAAAGTTGCAGCTTCAGTGGTTCATTTCTTCTCTTGATATCCTTAAACTGTTGCTTAATGCTTTTTTCTCCTCCCCTCCTCTGTCCTGAGGAACTCACTTCTCCTACTGCTGCCCTGTCTTGCTCTTGTTGTAAAGAGCTCGCTGAGGCCTCCATGATGGGCAGGCCTGTTCCTGAAGTTTGCCCCATTGGCATCTCTTCTTCAGAGAAGGGATTTAGTCTTTGCCTCTTCTCTGGTGATGCAGTAAGGGACGTTTCCCTATCTCTTTTCCTCTTCACATCCTCCCTTTGAGGGGTTTGGAGGACATATGAGTCAATTCTTGAATCTTGCCTCGGGGGTGCCATTTGTGCTGGCTGCTACTAGGTGGCCATTGGGGCCTCTGCTGTTTGTTCCCCCTGTACCTATTGGTCGTTTTGCTGCTGTTCCTGTTGGGGTGGCTTCCCTTGCCCCTGTTGTGCCTGTGGCTCTTCCATATCCTTCTCCTTGCCTTTGCTTTGAGCTTGGCCTGTGGTTTGTACTGCCTCTTGATGTGTTGCAGATGATGAGGCAGCTGCTCCTGCTTGAGGCTTTGGCAGATCAAATACCTGTGAAGGAGATTCCAAGTCAGCCATTTTCAATAGATGCCTTCTAGCTCTTTCATTCAATTCTTCTTGGGTGACTGGTTCCTCCAGTGTGCCCCTTCTCCATTTTGGTTGGTTGGCAAATCTTTCAATGTGGGGCAAGCTCACATGTTCATAGCTAGAGAGCTTGTATTTTAGCCTTCTCAAGGATATGGATTGGTTAGGGTCATAGGGCTTCCAATGGAAACTGGTTTTCAGGCCAAGGCATTCTAGTTTTCTGTCAGCTTCTTTCCAGCCTTCCCTTTTGTTCAAGACAAGGTGGCCCAATTGATTTTTCACCTTTAGCTGTGCCTTCTTTCCCTTGCCTGCAAAGTGTACCATATCAGCATTGCCAAATTGCCTGAAATATTCTAGGGCAAACAGTCTCATAGGCACATACTTGGGCAATCTGTATGGGCGTAACTCACAGCAATATATTCTGATTATAGTGTAGTGTTGGTAAAAGTACCAATCCCCTATGCTGTACACCTTGGATAGCTGCAAAATCCTCTGCATATCATCAGTCAGTCTTGGAGGAGGTGAGCTTAAGAATAAAGACATGGCTGGATGGATGAAGAGGTCTATGAACTCATAGTATGTATATGGAGAGTAGGTGCTGAGGTGAAACACCGAGGTCCAGT
>APFE030895801.1:0-12263 GCA_000404065.3 Pinus taeda | reverse complement strand
TAGTATGTATATGGAGAGTAGGTGCTGAGGTGAAACACCGAGGTCCAGTACACCACTGACCTTGGATTGCCTGCTGCATCTGTTCTCTTAATATCAAAGGAGAACTTTTCATGTTGATAATACAGGATGAGGTGGTAGATGTAGGAGGTGTATCTGAACACCTTCTCTCTGGACAGGTTCAAGAACTGCTCATGCATCTTATCTGAAATATATGTGGCATAGTCATAACAGATTGGAATTTTTCCTGGGGAGAACATAGTCATCATTACTAGAATAGTTTCATCAATAAATTCCAGTGACTTGTACCCCAAAACAGAACTAATCATGTATGCAAGATCAACACCCAGTTGATTGAGGTAGCCATCAAAAATAGGAGGGTGCAACACAGTGTCAGAGTTTGTAATGAACAATTGGTTGAGCTTTAGGATCTGTGCATCTGTTAGTATCTTGGCTCCTTGGTTGATCAAATCCATTAGAGACAAGGGGACCAATTTCTTCTGGGTCTTGAACTGCAGCATCTCTCTGATGGCCTCAGGGGTCATGTTGAATACCACTGCACCTGTAGGGTCAAGCACAACCCTTTGCATGGGGTCATAGCAGACAGAACATAGATGAATCAGGTCAGGGAACTGGTTGACCTGAGGGAGCTTGAATATTGGGAGGAAGGAATCCCAAATGCCTAGTATGTCTGTCCCATCCTTATGTCTGGCCTTAAGCTCATTTAGTAGATGAAGGTGGAACTTTCATTTCGATGAGGAGTCCTCTGAGATTTGGTAGTCTAGGTCTGCCAAATCCTGCCACTCCAGCTCTCTCTGAGGGGCATTTAAGGGAGCAACATTGAGGGCAACTGGTGCAACTGGAGTCTCCATGGTTGTTTGGATTCTGATTGATAAACAAACTTCTGTTTCTTGGGCTGGAAGACCACTGCCTGAGTGAAGAGGAAAATTGAAAATGCAAGGTAACAGGGCAAGTCCACAGCAATTGAAATACTGTTTTGGTTCCTTGAGAAGGCAAGTTATTGTGTTTAACAAACCTTTCTTGGTGATTGAGTGTAGGTTATGGGTTCTAGTTCACGACTGCGCGAACGAAGAAATGCAGGTTTTTACTGAAAATTCAGTCTAAAACGACTCGGCTAGTGAAATTCGACTGTCAATTTTTCAAGGGGGAGCTGGGTATGAGTAGTTTTCTGGTGATTTTTAAGCGTTTTCTGTGCTTAAGGTGTTTTTAGCATTTACAGAGAAAAACCAGGTTTCAAAAAGGTTTTCACGGACAAGTACCTGGTAGATGGATGGCCTGGGTCGGAAAAGCTGGTGGGTAGGCGCGCTGACGATCTCCTGGTTGTTTCGAGCAGGTTGGTAGAATTTTCGTCATGAAACGCATGAAGAGAGCGCATAAATGTTTTTGCAAAAAAGTGCAAAAAACGCGTAATTTTTGACAAAATATGGCTTTTTAGGGTCATTGGCGCCTTTTTTAAATGACGTCAGCAGGTGGGTCCGGGTTGGATGATGTCAGCATGACGTCATCAGGTGACGTGGAGGCCTAAGACCGGTCCACGGGGGCGGTGAGGTGGCAGACAGGTGGACTAGTGGTGGGCGGGGCGCGCGGTCGTGGCGCTGATATAGGCAGTAAGAGGACGCTGACATACGCGGACAGGTGGCGCGATATCGGGCTACCTCTTATACGGCGGGGAATCTGTCAGAGGGGGCTTCGATGGATTCTGGAGGCGACGCATGGACCCCGCATGACATCAGCGTCTGACAGATATCGAAAGATATCTGTCGGATGTCGGGGCCGCTCCGAAATTCACGTCGACCGTCGGATTAAAGGAGCTCGATCGGACGGCTATCGGGTCAGCAACCTGTGCAAAGGATAAGGTCATCGGGCGGGGATTTAAATAATAATTTTCTTGATATTCACGCCCAGCAGGACCCTCAGGGATTTTTAATATTTTTCATCGGTCCGCTATGTATTTTCATAAAATGTGAATCAAACCCGAAACTTTGGAAAACTGGGTTTTTTGCGCATTTTTCTTTGTAATGTCGCATATGCATTAAAACTTAGGATAAATGGTTTTTGATGAAATTTTTCATGTAAACAGCGGAACTGGGTCCCGACCTTAGGATAAGGTGGGGAAAGTGGGTTTTTAGGCATTTTTTCTCTTTTGAGCGGGTATAAGGGTAAAAAGGGGTTTTTCCAAGGTTTTTAGGGAAAAATGAAGGATTGGATCGGTAGCATGAGTTCTGATGGAGACAGAGAGGTAAGGCTTGGGTTCTTGGGCTTAACCAGGTGTTAATCCAATTCCCTAGTAGCGAACCATATGGCTATAATGCCAAGGAGGGGGTATTTATACATTACTTAGGGTTTATACACCATGGTGTTATAGTAGTAGGGAAAGGGAAACATAGGGAGCTAGATAATAAAGGTTTAGAGGTTAATATGGAGGGAGAAGGTGAATGAAGAGTGATATCACTAAGTTTTCTTGAAAACAACTTAGTTTAAATAGTAGATCAAAATGAAAAGAACTTTACACAAGAAATGTGGCTTCTAAAGGCCACAAGAACCAACATAAAAACCTTGAATCTCTCTTATAAACACATCTTGTGAAGGGATTTTAGTAATGAGTGATAAACAAAGCGAAGAAGGGAAGTTAGACATGCTCCATTGTGTTGTTTTCCTTGTATTTAGTTAGCAAAGTTCCAGCTTGGAAGGAACAACACTTCTGCAACCCCATCTACCTACCCAACTATTTTGCCTAGCATTTTTTGTTTCTTCTTGGAGGGTGCACTTGGACTTGCAGACCCTTTATGTTCCTTTTCTTTTCCATTGGCTTTTCCTTTGATTTTTCTATCTAGCACTACCCTTATTTCTTCCAAGGCCCCAGATTAAGCAGTTGGGAACCTTAATTTCTTTGCCTAACTACTGATCTGCCAAGATTAAACAGTTTGGACAGATTTCTTTCTTTACTCTACAACAAAAATTGAAACATGGCATGATCCAGATTAGACTGTTGGACGATCCATCAACACTATAATAGGCATGAAGGCATGTACACACCTTGCTTTTCCTTCAAAATATGGGATCTTTGTATTAGCAAAGCAGAGCATATTTGGCATTTGAATTTGCCAATCATGAAATATGAAACTTATTGGTATAGGTATCCAACAGTGGCTCCACATGGGGATGGTTTTTCTTCTTGAAAGACCAAGAACAGCAGGTCAGTATGCCTTGGCCTTTTGGCTACTTCTTTCAAAACTTGGAGCTTTTCATCCTTGAACCCTCAAAATGTAGACTGACCTATTTATAATACTTGCTGCAGTCCAGTCTTTTCCTACTTCTGCAAGATTCTTGAAATCAATTTATTCACATACTTAGAGAAAACAAACAATATATATAGCAAATTATGTACAAGGGCAGCCAAACTGCATTTATGGAAGGTAATCAAAATAGTGCTTCAGCATCCTGCCATTGACAGGACCTTCATCCAAATCAGTTTCATCAAGGTTTTTAAGAAAGTAGGTGTTATTTCCTTGCACTGCTTGGATGAGAAATGGTCCTCTCCAAAGGGAATCAAACTTTCTATGCTTTCCTTTGTTTTCTCTCCTTGAATCCCACTTGAGAACATTGTCACCCGTGTTAAAATCCTCAGCCTTGGTCCTTCTGTCAAAAACCTTCTTGAGCTTCTCTTGTAAGATTTGAACTCTGTTATACACCTGGTCCCTGGTTTGCTGTAAACATATAATTTGATTGACCCTCCTTTGCATATCATTGGGCTTAGCTTGGCTTTCATGGAGTAGCTTCATAACAGGGATCCCTAGTGATGAAGGAAATTTGGGTTCTAATCCATAGACTAACTCATATGGGCTGACCCCAATTGATCTTTTGGTTGTTAATCTATCTGCCCATAAGGCATTGACAAGTTTCTTATGCCAATTCTTTTTGTTCTCCTCCAACACTTTCTTTATCATGTTTACCAGGCTTTTATTTGATGATTCTGCCAGGCCATTTCCTTGGGGATAATATGCAGTAGAATGGCCCAAAGTAATGTGGAATTTGTGACAGAAGCTAACCATCTTTTTAGATCTAAAAGCAGCAGTGTTGTCTGCTATTATTTTATCAAGGCATCCAAATCTAGCAAGGATATTGGTCTCAAGAAACTGAATGATAGTGGAATCATTTGCTTGTCTGCATGGAATTGCCTCAATCCATTTTGTGAAGTAGTCTGTAGCTGTTAGAATCCACCTATGTTGGTCTGAAGATGAGGGATTAATTTCTCCAATGAAATCCAAGCCCCATTGCTGAAATGGTCTCTCTGTTGCAATAGGCCTTGGAGGTAGAGGCAGTAATTGTCTCTTTCCCTCAAACAATTGACATTTATGGCATGCAGTGGTGAATCTCTTGACATCAGAGAAAATAGTAGGCCAATAGCATCCAACTCTCAGTATTTTATCCACAGTGGACTTCCAATACAGATGCCCACCACAATCACCTGCATGAAATTCTTCCATGATATTATTAGCTTCATTTTCAATCAAAAAGTTTAATAAGATTCCCTCATGGTTTTTCCAAAACATATTTCCTTCCATAACACAAAATTTTAAAGCTTTCATTTTTAAGAACCTACATTTAGTTCTGGACAGCCCTGGGGGAGCACACAGGTTTTGTAACACATAACAAATATCAGAATACCAGGGGGATTGTTCAAAGGATACATTGATCTTTGGAGTCGCCAGCTCCGGTTCACTGTCCAGTTGGTTGATGTCTAGGGCTTGGAAATTTGTTTCAGCCATTAGTTTGGCCAAGCCCTTGCCCTTTTATTAGTTTTGTAGGTTTTATTTCTATGTCAAACTCCAAAATATTTGCAATCCATTTGCCTCTTCTACCCTGCAAGTTTTCTTGAGTAAGTATATCTTCGACAATTGGGCTTGGCACATAGGCTATTATATGGGAATATAGGATATAAATCCTAAAGTCCTTAATAGCTTTGACCAAAGCATAGGCTTGTTTTTCCATGATCTGGTACTTGAAGGGGGCATCTCTAAGAGCTTTACTAAAGAAAGCAATGGGTTTCTCATTCCCTTGGTCATCTTTCTGTAGTAAAACTGCAGCAATTGTGTGTTGAGAAGCAAAGGAAAATATGATGAACTCTCTATCAAACTAAGGGTTGGTTAAGCCAGGGGTTTGAGTAAGGGAAAACTTGATGCCTTCAAACGCTTGATTTGCCTCTACAGTCCATTTTACTTTTGAATCCTTTTTAAGCATGTTATTAAGCAATCTGCTCAGCTCAGCTAGGTTTGGGATAAACCTTCTTAGAAAGTTGATTTTCCCCAAAAAGGCTTGTAATTCCTTTATATTCCTTGGATGGGGAATTTGTTGGATGGCCTGGATTCTGTCTGGGTCAATTCTGATGCCATCTTTGGAAATAATGTGACCCAGCAGTTTCCCTTCCTCTAGACCAAACAGGGATTTTTTAGGGTTTAAGGAAATTCCATATTTCCTACAAGTTGTGAATATCTGCCTTAGATGTTTCAAGTGGTCTTGGTCAGATTTAGAAAAAGGTGTGAGATCATCTAAATAAATGACAAGGAAGTCATGAATCTCTTTAGAAAAAGCAATATCCATTGCTCTCTGGAATGTAGCCCCTGCATTTTTCAACCCAAAAGGAATTTTAACATATTTAAAGGTTTCCCATGGGGTTGTAAATGTTGTTTTGTCCTGATCATCAGGATGGACCAGGATCTGGTTAAAACCTGAGAACCCATCAAGCAAGGAAATCCTTGAGGCCCCAACTACTCTCTGCAGGATGTGATCCATCTTGGGTAAGGGGTAGTTGTCCTTTAATGATACTTGGTTGAGGTTTCTTAAATCAACACAGAGCCTAATTTCACCAGTATTCTTCCTTGTAGGGACCAGGTTTGAAACCCAATCAGAGAATCTGATTGGTGCTATAATGCCTGCTTTAAACATTTTCTGTACCTCTTGTTCCATTGCTGGAAGGAGCATAGGATTGATTCTCCTCAACTTTTGTTTAAAGGGATTCTAATTTGGCTTGAGTGGGATAGTATGTTGTATTACAGAGGTGTCATAGGATTTTAGATCCTCATAACTCCATGCAAACACATCTTGAAACTCCTTAAAAAGGTCAATGTATTTGGGCTTTTGGTCAGGAGGTAATGCAGCAGATAGTTTTATGATTTTGGGTTGTTTAATTGTCCCAATGTTATGCTCTTCTATGGTAGTGTTCAGGGGCTGTAATTTTGGTTTATTGGGAACATCATTGGAGTCAAAAATGTCTTCCAAAGGAGCTAAACCTATTGGAAGAAAATTATCCTTTAATTGTATCACCTCAGTTTCATTTAATCAGCTATATCCTCATATTTACCTTGTTGGTTTTTTTTGTATGTTGTGTTGGTTGAAGATTGTAGGATTTGCATTTGATTAGCTGTTTTGGGTGATATTGCTTGGTTATTGGTTTACCATGTATTTTGGTTGATTTTCTTCTCAAGTATTTGTGATTGACTTGCTGTCTCAGTGTCTATGTTTAGACCTAAAAACTCTTCTTGTAAAGTCAGAAAATTGTTTATTTGTGTGTTATTATCAAACACCTGCCAGTCCTTTACATTGTTTGGGACAGATGGTCTGTGTTTTACTTCAGCTGTGAAATAGTAATGGGGCTCAAAAGGAAGCTTGCAGGTACTTGGAAACGTGGCTAAACTATGAGCATGAAGGTTTTCAGCTCTAGGAATTTTGGTGATTTGGAATTCAGTAAAGGACTCTAGTAGCTCAGTAACAACAGACCTATAAGACTTGAGTCTTTTGTCGTTGGTAACAAAATTTCCTTTCACTTGTTGGATAACTAGGTCAAAGTCTCCTAAGATTGATACTTTCATGGATTGTAGGGATTGTATTAATTTGAGGCCTAGTAGGAGAGCTTCATACTCATCCATGTTGTTAGTGCATTTGAAGTTTAGTCTGTAGGCTCTGCCTTCTGCATGGTTGTTTTGTTTATTATGTATCCAAACTCCAGCCCCTGCCCCTAATTTGTTAACTGATCCATTAAATTCTAGGAACCATAGGATCTCCTGCTCTAGGGGAGGTTGAATAGTATCTCTGTCGTCTAGACTTATGAGTTTAAGTTCAGCTCCTTCATTTCGTTTGACTTCTAGGGCCATTTTCCCATTTGATAGGATCAACTTTGTTTCTAGAGGAGCATTTTGTTTGTTAGACTCCTGATCTTGTTTAGGCGTCTTGGTTTCATCATTATTTGACTTGTCCTCTAAAATACTTCCATCTTTTGACTCAACCAATGTTTCTAAGTCAAGATTTCCTTCATTGATATTCTGATCTGTTTTGCTTATCTGGATTTCTTCATTGTTTGTGTTACCTGTATTGTCATTGAACAAAATATATGAGTCTATGTCAGAAAGGACAACATATATGGGGAAGTTTTGAGGCTTTTCCTCAGTGCTGACCATGTACTTCATGAGCGATTCTCTGTATAGTCTCTTGCGTTGACCAAAGATTGTAATTGTAGCATATGACATGTCCAATTGAAGGGACCCTTGAAGTTTAGCCCCCCATGATCTTGATAATAACATCCCATACTTGGGTGGGATATCAACAACAACAACATCCATCAAGATTGTTTATTTGGGTATTGGGACCAGGGATACACATAAGTCTTTTATCAGGCCTAGACATTTAACTTGGCTGGAATCAAATGAGAACAGGTCCTTGTATGGCCTAGTAATATCTAAATTCAGTCTTTCCATGACAGACTTTGGCATCAGGTTATGAGAGGCACCTGAGTCAAACATTGCATTGTGTAATATCTTGTCATCGATATGCAAGCTAACATAAAATGGTAATATCCCTGTGCCTGTTGTTTTCCCATCAACCTCTGGACCAAACAGCAATTCAGGGGTGTCATCCAACACATTTACATTGTCTTTGCTTTGATTGAGTTGGAGGGACTTCTCAATCTGTTGTTTATAGATGTCATTCTTGGCTAGCTCTGCAAGAGGAATGGCTATTTTTAGTTTGCCAATTTTGGCTTCCAAGTCAAAGGGTTTTTCAAACTGGGCCTTAGTGTTGTGGGTGACCACCTTTTCTTTATTTGGCAAAGTTTCTTCTTGATCTTGGGGCTTGTGTTTTTCATTTACCTCTTGAGGCCTTTTGCTTGGATTGGGATGTACAGATGATGTAGCAGGTGGATTTTGTATTTGTTCAGTAACTTCTTCAATAGTTACTTCCTTTGTGAGTGAATCAGTTGTATTCATTGGTTCTGTTACTATGGCAATCTTGGGCTGCAGTCTATCCTTGGTTTTTTCAGGTTGTGTTATGTTTACAATCCTACTTCTTAGTTTGTATTGTTTATGGACTTCATAAACTGCGGTGTCATAGCCTTGCTTGAAGTCAAATGACTCACCTGACTTGGTCTGGAATTGTTGGCTGTTTTCATCTTCATAATCTTCTTGACTTAGGAAGACTTGGTGCTCATCATCAAGGCCCATTAGGTGGATATGGGTATCATCCACTTGCTCATCTGAAGTGGATGTTTCAGCATAGTTTTCTTGAAATGGAAGTCTTATTTCTGGATCATTATTAGCCTTACCCACATTAGGGTTTTGATTCCTCCTAAAGTTTGGATTCCTGTTGGAGTTGTTTGGTAGTGCTTCCCATGAGGACTTCCTCTCCATAGATTCTACCTTGTCACCCAACCTCTTCATACCAGAAATTATTGCATCTAATTTCTGGTCAAAGGCTGAGGGTTCCTCTTTAAAGGTAACTCTCTTTTCTAATCTAGCCTTGTTCCTCTTAGCAATCAGGTTTGCCTCAACTGTGACAGCATCCTTCTGAGCTTCTTCAAGGGTTTGAGGGGCTCTTTCTTTTAATTGGTAAGCCATATCAGGGTCAAATCCATCAGGGAATTTGTATAAGGTCAAATCAGGGGGAGGTCTTAGGTTTTGGGGTATCACATTATATACATTATTAAACCTGGCACAGTATTCCAGAACTGTCTCTTGAGGACCTCTCTTAATCATGTCATATTCACCAAGTATATGTAGGGGATCCTTCCTTTTCTCCCATCTGTTTGTGAAGCATTGGTAGAGCTCATCAGGGGTTGTGATGGTATTTGCAGGAAGTGATTTGAACCAAATTCGAACATCACCTGTTAAGCTTTGGACAAAGATTCTCATCCTCACACTCTCATAATCTATCTCATAGTTTTCAAAATGATCCTACATTCTCTTAGCATGCTGAATAGCAGAGTAAGGGCCAGTGGAGTCAAAATATGAGATTTTGGCTTGGTAATCCTGAGGTAGAGCCACAGGATTAGTAGGTAATTGTAGAGGTGCATATCTCATAGCCATATTCACAAGGTTTTGGGGATTGATAGGGACAACTGGGATAAAAGGAATAATGGGTACCACAAGGGTAATAGGAATGGAAGAATTTTAAGTGTTGGTAAAGGGAGTATGAGTGGGGGAAGAGGATGTGGGTGGAGAACTAGGGGAATTAGGGGTGGAACGAAAAAGTACTTTGATTGGAGTGGAGATGGGGTTGGGGTGAACTGTCTCTGGACTGAGGTTAGCAAGGTTATCTGGCCCTTGCTGCTTCTTAATGAGTTTGGAGATTGTATTAGGATTTTCAAAGACAGTAGGAGGGTTTGGGTCAGGATTAGCCCTAGTGTACCGAAGATTTTTCTTGGGAGCCAGCTTCTGAGCTAGTCCTTTCAAGTTTTTGAAAAAGATTTGTATAGCAAGGACTGGACAGGAGTTTGAAAGGCTGTATGTGTCTCCAAATGAGTATAACAGTTACCTGAATCAACTCTTCCTTGAGGCTGTAAGTGTTGCTACAGAGACAAATTTGAAGGCTTCTTGACTGATATTCAGATTTCAAGTGTAGTTTCAGCAGAGATACTGTGTTTTCTCAATCCTGAAGAGTCCCCAGCGGAGTCGCCATTTTTGTTAACACCCAGGTTGTTCCCTATGACTCCCAAGGGAATACGGCCGGGGTAACCACTAACCAATCTTTGGATTACAGCTTCTAGCCCAGCTGTAATCAGAGAGGGCTCTCTCTGTTAGGTTTGTCTCTGTTTTATGGAGATTTTAGGCTAGTTATGAAGTGAGGGTTTTCTTTGGTTTTTGTTTGGTTGGGGGATGATTTCTGATAATTTTGAAATGTTCTCTGCAGGTAAATTAATCCATTGGGCAATGGAGTCTGTGGCTGCTGGTTTCTTGAAATCCTGAGTTTGGTGCAGCTGGAATTACAGGGCCTTTATATATTTCGTGAAACAAACTGTAGATTGTGATAATGAAGTGTGAACAACCAGTGAAAAGCAATTAAGAATTTTTCACTAAATTGGGATGTGAGAAAGGGATGTATTCCTTAGGAGCAAACCTAAATTCCTGAAACAATAGATCACTATGATGATATAGTGTGAAAGGTAGCAATTAAGAATTACACTTTCATTACCATAACTGAAGAAAACATTTATAATAGCTTATATTGAGTTCAGGGTAATCTGTGATTAAATCCTGGGACTATTCTTTTTCCTTGCTATTAGATATTTAAAACATGGAAACATGAATGATATATGAAAGATAACAAAACATATAACAAAGAGTAACAAGAGAAACTTATTGAGTCATGAGATACGCAGGAATCCTGCAACATTCAGCTATACACCAGCAAGACATCAAGAGACACAGAGCTTTGGAAATTCCATCATTCTTTGTATTAATTCTCTGAAGAATTACAGTAGAAGAGAAACAGAATAGATATCAAAAGATTTCTTACATCCAATGTCCAACCCCTGCTAACAAATGCGAGGGGAAATATATAGAAGTCTATTACAAAATATCTCAGGCATTGAGTCATCTGAGAGGGAAAATATCTTCATTAACTCATACAGAGATTGCAGATGAAAAGTTATTACAATCTTTAATGAACTTTAAGTGCTCTTAACTCCTGTCAGAACAATTTTGACCTTTGGAAATCACAGAGTTGGTTGAGCGCTTTGATATAACTGTTGAATGACGTGTCTGTGCAGCTGTATCTTTCTGTAGCTTCTCGGCCCTATCACCTGTGACTACTGATGCTGCTATGGTGGCCGAATACTTGTGCTGAGTTGGCTCAGCCTCTTTCTGCATACCTGCTGATGTGTCTTTATCTTCCTGTGTATGAAAATTTAAATATTTTCAAAAAGAAAAATCACAATTACTAACTTTGATTTAACAGTAATCGTATCAAATCTTCCCACACATCTGGTGCAGGCAATTGGTGCTTCAAAATTGACCCCATGGTCTCATCGGCCTCTGTATATTTGTAAAAATGAGGAGGCTCATCAAACAAATATGTGATCTCATTCCTAATAAAAAATAGATTTTCTACCCTGTTGAAGAGGGTCTGTCCTGTTATTGGCCCTGTTTCTGTTGATGAACTTGCTGCCTCTAAAATCTGACTTAGTGCAAAAGTGTTTACTCTCTTGGCATATTTCTCATGTCAGAGCAACTTTCCTGATGGCTCCAGCAGGCTAGGCAGACCTCTGTTTTGCAATGCCATAAACCTGTTCTGAAACTTGTTGATGTCTGCTTGCATGTCCTGGACTCTTCATTCCAGGGTCTGGATCAGGTTTCTCAATGTCAGGACCCTTTTAATTAGTGAGATAGTCTCTGTCCTGTTTCCAATTCCCATTTTAATGAGCTGAGAGCTTGTTCTGTAGTTTAGCACATTAATCATTCTAGTGGCAAACTCAGGCATACTGCCTAGATATGCCCTTGCTCATTGTATTTCTCTATGTGCTTTTCCAATGAGCGTTATTTGCTCATGGATGGCCTCAATATACTCCCACTGATCTGTGATAGATTGGCCAATATGGCCCCATATGACCCTCTTGAGCTCATATGTGACTTTGTCTAATGTGAGCTCTTTTTCTAGATCAGTTATCCTTTTCTTGAGGGCCTTTACCTCCCTCTCTCTTTCAGCCACATTCTGTTTGGACTTGTCATATTTTTCATTTATTTTTGCCAGAGTGTCCTTGGCTTGATTCAACTCAGACATCTGAGACTCCAAAACTTGAATTTCATTCCTCAGCTTTTGCATATCTAGGCTTTCAGCCTGTTCTGTTGTTGGTGCTGAGGTGGATGGTGCTGCCTGCTATACCTGTTGGCTGGGAGCGGCAGTGGCTTGAGGGATTTCCTCAATATTTATTGTTTCTGGAGGTGGATGTGAGGTTTTCCCTGCCTCCTTTTGCTGTAATG
>APFE030895791.1:0-12010 GCA_000404065.3 Pinus taeda | reverse complement strand
TATACATGCTGAAGCATCCAATACCATGGACCGAAAAACCATCGCGTCCAAAACCATGGACCGAAAACCATAGGTAGGTTCGCCCAACCTAATATAGGGTCCAAAAAAATAATTTCCCAGGGCGCTGCCCCGGACCCCATAGAAGGGGGTTACCCCCCCCTCAAACCCCCCGGACAGGGGGGCCTGCCGCCCCCCCGCTGCGCAATCGGCGTAATGAAGGGGGGACTCCGCCACCCCTCTAACGCCCCGGTTCACTACATAGGTTAGTCGTGGAAAGAATATAACACAACCCAACATTTACAACGACAGTCTCTTTCTGCAGCTATTTTAACAGTGCCTCCCATGTCATACCTTTAACTTCCAGCTGTTTCAACACCAGAATTTTTATCAAGCCATGGTGACATAGCGTTCCATCGACCTGGTACGCCCATCCATCCTACACACTTTTAGCCATTTTCTCCAAGCTCTTAAGCAGAAAATAGCGGAAATTCGTCCTCCATCGGCTTCAAAATGCTGCAACATCCTAAAATGATATACCAAAGTGCGAGTGTATCTTCCCTCACAGGTTACAAAAATTTGTAGGATGAAAAGGAGATCTTTCCACTGTCCCAACAGGGCACTACATGGAACTCCTACCTTCCAATCTACCTCTATCTTCTTATCAACGACGGAAAACTGCCATCGTTTTCTTTCTAGCTTCTAATTTTTAAACCACTATTCACCAGTGTTCTCCAAGCCTTTCGCTACTACTATAAATTCTTCTGTGACTTTAAATTTGAGAGGCCCAATTTTCACTTGGTCGTTTTTGAAACTCCTAGCAAACAATAGAGCCACTTCTTTATCGTGCCCATCAAACTTCTGCAAGAACTAAAGAAAACCCGAGTCTCATGAGTGTGTAAGACTATTGCGATACTCGGTAGTCTACTCTACCTTACTGAAAGACGATGGTTCATTCCAAGCAGGTGGCATCGTTGCTTAATGGCTATGAACAGTTAAGAATTTTACATGCAATATCGGGGAAATTGGTTCTTATAAATAGAGATCCGACTGTCCATCATCCCTTCCATCTTATCACCAGTTCATTTGCCGTAACTACATAGAATCCTTGAGACTAGGCCAGATTGATACTCATGGTGGCATTTTAATGGTAGGTGAGGTAATCATTATGAGTGAAGGACATCTAGGATTATAGCGGAAAGGTGGAAATTATGTCCAAGCAATGGTTAAACACTTCCGCATTCCTTTATAATTCAAAAAAATAACTTAGCATTTATTAATAAATGATCATGACTTCTAACTTAAACACCTTATACTTTAAATAATTCTCTCCTAGTTAATATGATAGCATAGTTACTCGTTGGCTAAGTGAAAGGACTTCATATAAATTTTCATGATGACCACTTTCCTATGATGTATGCTATGAAATAAATTGTGCCATGTTTCTTACAGAGTGCATGCTTGCACTGGTCTGCTTGATGCGCTTAAATTATACTATTCTACTGGTACCATTCTTCTTTCTTTATCACATAGGACAACATGCTTGCACTAGTGCAAGCATAATATCTAAAAAATAGAGAATTTAAATAAAATATAGGCTGGAATTCCACAAGATTTCCTCAACTTATACTGAAAATTTGCTTCGCCCTTTCTTGATGCTTCAGAGCATATCCTTTTGCTCTTTGTGCGCAAGATCCTGCAATAAATTTATGAGAGAATAAAGAAATGGGAAAAGGGAAATTTCAGAATGGGAAGGAATTCTGTTACAGGGATTCCAGGAATAGTACCAAAAGAGGGAATAAATAGAAGTGGGATAGGGAAAAAAATTTCAAGGGCAAGTGGGATTTCTTTAAAGCAGACACGGTAAATTTAGAAGAATGTGGGAAGGTTAATAATTCTGGGATTGAAGAAGAAAATTGAGGGAATATTACGAAAGTGGAATATGAAGAAAGGCATAAAATTTTCTGGAAGGTCTGCCTGCACTGGTGCAAGAAAAAAATAACTGCAGCAAAAATTAAGTGTTACTTGAGTAAAATTATCCATGCTAATTACCTAAACTGTAGAAAGGTTGGTTCTGCCCAACCTGCTTTTACTTGGTGGTCGCTAGCATATCTAAAGATCAAGCAACATTTTATTTTTATTAGAAATTTTTGATCTTCCTGCCAACAAGATTGTTTTCAGGTTGATCTTTTTGCAATCATGTCAGCAAACTGATTTTCATAATTACAGGAAAATATTTTTTCTTTACTTTTTTCTTATTTTCTTCTTAATATATATATATATTATATATATATATATATATATAATATTAATTATTTTTTAAGAAGAAAGAGAATTCATGTTTTCAAAAAGTTGGTATTACCATTCATCACTACCGTATCAAATTGTTGTTGGACTTGTTGTGTAAAATCTTTCCTAGTAGGTGGTTGAAAATACTTCTTTAACCTGTGTCCATTTACCAAGAATATTGAATTTTGTCCATCAATAGTTTTAACTTCTACTGCTCCATTCTCAAATACTCAGATCACTTCATAAGGTCCCATCCAACGTGTATGGAATTTCCCTTTAAAGATTTTAAATCTAGAATCATAAAGGAGCACCCAAGCACTTGGTTGGAATTGCTTTTTTTTAATAGACTTGTCATACCACCTTTTACGTTGCTACTGAATTAGTATGTTCTGCTGAACAACATCCCTACAAAATCCATCTAACTCATTTAATTGGAGAAGACGTTGTTGTTGTGCTTCAGAGAGATCTAGTCCTAACTGAACTACAGTTCTGAAAGTTTTGATCTGGAATTTAATTGGTAACAGAACCTATTTTCCATATACCATCTCATATGGTGTATGTCCTACGCTATTTCTCCAAGTGGTTCTGTATGCCCACAAAGCCTCTGGTAATCTTTTAGCCCAGTCCTAGTGCATATTTATTGTCTTTGTCAAAATGGATTTGATCACTTTGTTCGTGGATTCCACCTGGCCATTTGCTTGTGGGTGATACAGCGTGGATTTCCTGTGTCGGATCTTATATTTCTCCATCACACTCTGTACCAAATTAGAAATAAACTATGGACCATTGTCAGAAACAATTTCTCTAGGCACACCAATTCTAGTAAAGGTTTCAATAAAAAGAAAATCAACAACAACTTTTTCCATAGCAAAAGAAACAGCATTAGCTGCTACCCATTTTGAAACAAAATCTGTACAAACAAAGATATGCTTTTTACTTGATGATGTTGGATTTATTGGCCCTATTAAATCAATAGCCCATTTTTCAAATGGCTCAATCATAACTTGGGGGCATAAAGGAATTTTATTGGTTTGATTAGGCTAGCCCATTCGTTGACAGCTATCACTACACCTGACGTACTGTTTGGCATCCTTAAATAACGAAGGCCAAAATTAACTAGCACGCAATACTTTATATGCAATCTGCTTATCAGCAAAGTGGTCTCCACAAGGTTCATCATGAGCAAATTTCAGTATGTCAAACACTTCCTCCTCTCTTACACACCTAATGATAATCAGATTTGGACCCATGTAAAAGAGATCTCCTTGAATCCAGGAATATGCAACACTTTTCTGAACAATACTCCGTTTTTCATGAGTGGACAAGTGGGGTGGTGTTTTCCCAGTAACCAAGTAATTAAAAATGTCGACAAACCACGGAGAATCTGTTGACATAGCAAAAAGATGTTCATCTGGGAAATCATCATTAACAGGAGTTGCTTCACCAGGATTATCTAATCTAGAAAGAAAATCTGCTACAACATTAGATTTTCCTAGTCTATCAACAATAGTAATATTAAATTCCTGCAACAATAGTAACCGCCTAATCACTCTACCACTAGTTAATGGCTTGTTCATCAAATATTTGATTGTGGAATGATCAATATGTACAAATACTTCATATCCTATAATATAGTGCCTGAAATTATTAATTGCTAAATTATAGCTAAAAACTCTTTCTCTGTAACTGTATAATTTGATTCATCTGAAGACAAATTCTTACTAGCATAGGATTGTTTATTTTCCTCTTGTCCTAAAGCTATGCCAATAGCCAAATCTAAAGCATCAGTGGAAATATGAAAAGGCAGGGACCAGTTAGGACCTCTTAAAACTGGTGCATGTACTAACTTTTCCTTCAATGTTTCAAAAGATTATTGGCAAGCTGTGGTCCAAGAAAATTCACTATCCTTAGCTAGAAGTCAGAAAAGAGGAAAAATTTTCAATGAATCTCCTATAATAACCAGCATGTCCCTAAAAACCTCTTACTTTCCTTTGAGTTTTGAGTGCAGGAAGATGCAGAATGATTTCGATCTTTGCTAGATCAACTTGGATACCTTTACTAGAAATAAAATGGCCAAGTACCACTCCCACTTTGCACATTAATCTATATTTCCTATCACTCAAGGCGAGATAGGCTTCCTGACAATGAAGAAGTGCTTTTTCTAGATTTTCGAGAGCTTCCTGAAAAGAATCACCAAACATAGAAAGTCATCCATATAAATTTCTACAAATTCTAGATCAGCAAAAATGGCCAGAACTACCCCTTGAAAGGTAGTTGGGGCATTACATAAACCGAAGGGAAGCACTGTATAAGAAAATGTACCCCATGGACATGTAAAAGTAGTTTTATCCTGATCTTCAGGTGCAATCTGTATCTGGTTATAACCATTGAAGCCATCCAAAAAGGAAAAATATTTCTTTCCTGCAAGGGTATCAAGCACCTAGTCAATGAAAGGGAGAGGGAAGTAATCTCTGAGAGTGGATTTCTTTAATTCTCAATAATCAATACAAATACGCCATCTTCCATCTTTCTTAGGTACTAGCACTAATGGAGAGACCCACTGACAGCTGGAAATAGAATAGATAAAACCAGCATCCAAGAGTTTCTATACTTCTTCTCTCACAATATCTCTTATAGCTGGATTCATTCGCCTTTGGGGTTGTTGGACAGGTCGGGCTTCTTCCTGAATATAGATATGATGTGTACAAGTTTTAGGGGGAATGCCCTTCATATCTTCATAGCCCCATGCAAAGGCACTAAGATGGTTTTGCAACAAATTCACAAGCTGCTCTCGCTAAGATGAGTCCAAATCTGAACTAATATACAAGGATTTACCGGGGCTAATCTCAACAAGAGTAGTATCAAGCTTAGGAGTACTCAAAGGGGTGGTCAAATGCAGTGGTATAGAAGAATGAGAATCATGGTTATCTTGAAAATCTAGGCTGAAAATCTGGCTAAATGGTGTCTAGATTACTCAGGAAATCTTGAATATCATCTTCTTATGAAGACCCAGTATGCTGATGGATAAAGGAAATGGGTTGAGTCTCCTGATCACTGCTTTAATCCAACCATAAAGTATCTTGAAGGTCTTAAATGGATTTGGTAGGGGGTATAGGGTAACTTTCTTCCTAGAATCTCCATGCGAAATATACATATCACCGGAGCGAAATCCAATATATGCATTGGTTGTAGCAAGTCGTGGTTGACCCAAGATCAAGGGGTGTCCTCCTACTGGGTTCTTTGTCTGAATCACAATGAAATCAGCAGGATATTCCCAAGAATCTAATGAGATGATCACATCATCCAATACTCCTTCTGGCTTAATTTTAGATCTATTTGCTAATTCAAGCACAGTGGAAGTAGGGCGAAGATGAGATAACTGAAGTTGATCCATGGTTTTCTTATTCATGACATTAATGGCTGCCCCCAGGTCTATAAGAACATTAGATACAAGGACAATACCAATCTGAACTGAGACAACAGGGTTTCCGGGATCAATATATTTTTCTATAGACACACATCCCGTCATGAACTCTGCTGCCCTACCAACAAATTGAATGGTTTGGGGTTCCAATCTCTTCCTGCCAGGTTTCTTGATATAGAGTTCCTTAATAATATTTGTAAAAATAGTGATCTCATTGATGGCTTGGAGTAGAGGTATCTTAATGAAAAGATTCTGAAGCTCTGATGCCAAGCTAGTCTCAGAAATAGGCTCACTTCTTTCCATTACTAGCCTCTCTAGGAAGGAAGGCTAGTTGGAAGAAGATGGCAAGGATTCAGAGGGTAAGGGCTGCTTGGTGACAACTTTTGGAGAATGATTAAGAGTTTCCTCTTCTTATTTCTCTTCAACAATCACTCTAGGTTGCTTCTGATTTTCTGATGTTACAGTCCTTCCTAATATTAATTGAATATCATGAACCCCAACTGGAATAGATTGGTACTCAAATAAAGGTGGGTTTGTTACATAGATCATTTGCACTGCTTTATTATTGTTAGGATTGGGCATAGGTTGAGCAGGCAACTGAGGAGGTCGAAAAGGTGGAGGCAAAGGTAATGGTGGAGTAGACTGACTCGGAGGTTGAGGCATTGAATAAGGTGTATGTGTAGATGGATATGACTACATGGGTGGCTAGTAGGAATATGGAGAATGAGTTGGCCCTCTCCAACCTTGTTGCCATGGTTGAGAAGGTTGTCCATGCTAATATTGGTTCCCATATTGCCACTGCCGATTAGTGTTAGGATAAGAATATGCATGTGAATTATAACCAAAATAGTGTGGAGAAAATTTAACAGCCATACCTGCACCTACCTGAGGCTAATTTATTTTTGTTCCCATAGCATACAAGTATTCAGCTTCAGGCTGTCCCCCTGTAAATACAGCTTTAAGTCCTGGTATAGAGGGACATTTTTCTGTGACATGGTCTTCTACACAAATAGCACACTTATTAGTTTATTTTAGATTAAGAGGACATTCTTTAGGAGGATGCTTGTCTCTACATATAGGAAAAAAAATACTTAATGACTCTTGTTCCTTCATGAGTTTTTGTTGAAATTTTAAAGAGTCCAACTATTTGGAAATAGTATTCATTATATCAATTTTCATGTTTTCCATTTTATTTTATAGTCCAATAATCATAGCATCAGTAGATTCAATTTTTCTACTTCTATTTCGAGTTCCTCTACCATATCTATACTGATTTCTTGAAAATTTCCTGCATAATTCACAAATTTTTTCAAAGGTTTGCTAAGAAATATCACCTTGTCCTAATAGATTTAAATTATTTCTAGCATTATCAATAAGTCCTCTTAAGAACAAGGTTCTAATAGTACTAGAATCAAGCTTAAGTTTTGACCTTAGTAAAATATACAGAAATCTTTCTAGATAATCTTCAATAGTTTCGTCATCATCCTGTATGATTGTAAAAATCTCATCCTGCATGTCCCAAATTTTGCAATATTCTTGATATTTAGACAAAAACACTCTCTTCATCTGATCCCAAGAGGCTATAGTGTTTCCTCCTAACCCCATAAACCAACATAAAGCTGATTCCTTGAGAGTAACGGAAATAATCTTATCTTCTGAGCATCAATTGAATAATCATAACTTCTACACAAAATATCAAACTCAAATAAAAAAGAGTCAGGATGTTCATGAACCTTACCATGGAAATGAGGGAGGGCTGACGGTGGAATATTATTCGTTTGTGCCACAATATCAAGATCCACAATTGGAAACACAAAAGTGGATTTTTCCCCACTTACCTGGTTTTAACCAGTCCCTTCCACATGATCTTCGTGGTCTGCCATTGTTTCCCTTTTTCTCCCAACAGATTGAACCACACCTGAGCTGTTGTCACTAGAATCTAGGTGGATTGTTCCTTCGTGATGGGTTTGAATTGGATTGGACTCCCTGTTCACAGAAGGAGACCCAATATGAGAATTGTTTTCAAAATTCTTTCGGCCCTTAGTGGGCTTTGAACCCCTACCTTTTCTAGGCATTCATTTCAAGAAAGAAAGAAAAATAACAAACAACTTCTAAAAAAAATGCAGTTAGAAATCAATCAACACCAGTAAAATTCCTTCAAAGAAGCTTTTCCAAACAATACTGCAAAAATAAAGGAAAAATTACCTCTATTGTATAATCAAAAAATTCTTACCAAATCAAATCTCCTCCCCAGCAATGGCACCAAAATGTTGTGTGTAGAATTACACTTAACCAAACTCCTCAACACTTAAATTTTTAACCCAGGGGATTCATAAACTTAGAGACGAAGCATAGGAAATGCCAGAGATGGTATGAATGTTTCTAATGTCAATCCCTACTTTCTTTAAAGGAAATATTGCAGATCAAACTAAAAAGAAAAAGGAAACTTGAACCATCAAAACAATCTAAGACTAGAACAAGGAAGAATGCATTTGAAAAAGGGATTTAGAAATAAAAGTGGCAATCACTCTAGCTAACTATTGATTAACTACTAAGTATGTGTTTTTCTTTAGAAGAGACACTTATCAGTCTTATCAGATGGGCCCTTCAAACCTGCTTATTTAGAGATTTCCTTCTTGCACTAATATGTCCTGCACTATCGCAGTATGCTTGCACTAGTGTGGGAACAAAGATTTATGCAGAGGGTATAAATGGTGTCTTTACTAAAAGTGTTTTACTTCGTGCAATGGCTTGAACTTTTTTTAGGTTCAGAGCACTCAGATCCTGTGGCAAGAAACTAGTTCTTGCACGAGATCAGAGCTTCTTGCACTTAGCATTTAATTCTTGAAATAAGTGTGTAATTACTGCAAGTGTTATTATACTGTGAAATCAAATTGCACACATAAAAAATGAATGTTTCAAAGTGCATAATAAAGAAATAATCCATATAATTTATCCTGTCATAAAGTATTTAATGAAAGAAAGAAAATTGTGGGAAGTAAACTAGAAAGGCTTGCTGCATCACACCAACGTACATTGGTGTAGGTTCATTTCTCTTGCTTGGACCAGGTGGGAAAACCAATCAAACAGGACTGCAAAAAATGAATAGCACACCAACGTGCACTGGTGCGGGTTTATTTCTCCTGCTTGGACCAGGAGGGAAAACCAATAAAACAGAACTGCAAAAAATGAATAGCACACCAACATGCACTGGAGCAGGTTTATTTCTCCTGCTTGGACAAGGCAAGAAAACCAATCCGAAATCAGGTACAGGAAAATGAATAGCACACCAATGTGCACTGGTGTAGGTTTATTTCTCCTGCTTGGACCAGGTGGGAAAAACCAATCCGAAATCAGGTGGAGGAAAAGGAAATTTAACTACTTCACATATCGGATATGCTTTCACTCAAATAGAACTACATGTGCTTGAAATTAAATCACACTTGACAATATAAGCATAAATTACAAGAAACGGGAAATAGGGTAAACGTGTTGGGTTGGTTGGGCCCTAGCCAACTAGCGTGGTTCCCTTTTAAATAGAAACGTTGCTCAATACTTTGTCAATTCATCAGCTTCCAAACACAGAAATACGATATATGAAACATGAGGCAAAGCTCCCTTTTTATTAATTCATTGAGGCAAATACATGCGTGAATACATAGTCCAGCCCAGATTCGGGCGATAACAAAACAATAACCTATTACTGCCTCTCTAGCTCTGTCTCTGTTCTATACAAACTTCTATCAAAAGCTATCTCATCCTATTTACATTCCTCATTATATAGATCTTTGGCCGAAGGCCAAAAAGATCATTTAACCAATTACATAATTGATATGCAGAATTTAGCTTCTTAGCCTTCAAAATTAGGCAGTTCAACAAAATTGGTCGTAGCCAATCTCCAGCTATTAGTTCTTCATAAATTTGATCTTGGCTGCCTTTGGATTGTTTGTTTTCATGGTTGAAACTCAGTTGCCTTTAGATCGATCTTATTGTCGTGGCTGAAGCTGCGCAAAACGAGGTGGTGATCAAGGAGGTCCGGATCTGTTGCAAGGATTTGCTATGTTGGCACCAGTGCAGGATCCGATCCTGTGCTAGGATCAATGGTTACGGTAAGCACTTGACTACCAAATAAACATTGGAGATATCGATAAGTTGCAAAGAGTGATTATAAGCAAGAAATCATGTAATAAATAATTAGTTAATGCTAAGTTAAGTTAAAAATATGAAATATAAAGTTCATACGAAATATGTCATCGTTCTTGGACTAGTGCAAGATGAGGGTGTATAAGAGATATAAAATAGCGGTAAATGGCTATGATTTAGGAAAGGAGCATTTTTTTATCCAATATCGAAAATCACCTACGTAAGTAATCATTCCTCCACAAGAATTATCCCCAATGACCCTGTCATACAACGACATAATACATACATGTATACACATAAAAATACCTACGTAAGCAATCATTCCTCCACAATAATAATCCTTGGTGAGCCTATCAGACAACTACATACACACATACATGTATACACATAAACATCAACATAAACAATTATGATCCCTGATGACCCTGTTAGATAACAATGTACATACATACATATATGCATATAAACATTTTCATAAAGAAATCATGATCACAACATAATTAATAGATATCATAACGTCAAGGTTAAGATAACTCCCTTTATCTGTTCACAGTATGCACAACATTGAGAACGACGATTCCCAACATATCCAAGGCATTTGATGCCTCAAATATATTTACTTTACCTTTCCTGATTATTTTTCTCATGATTGTCCTCCCATCATCCATTTACACCAATATACCCAACTAAATAATCCGGTTGTCATACTCTTGCCTTCAACTACCCTTATACATGCACCAACTGTTGACAATAATACTGAGAGGGGGGGGTGAATCAGTATTATCTAATTCTTTTACCGAATCTTTCTTATTTATACTTTGAATTATTTTTGCATATCAGTACCATAAAACAATGAGCATGAACAAGAAAAACAGACAGTCACATCAAAGAACACCAGATATAAGGTGGGAACCCAATGTGGGTGAAAACCACCTGCTGCAATATGTCTCTATCTTCTTTCAAATTAGAAACTCCTTTTACAATGGTCTTGTACTGGTGCAGTCCTTTACCAGTACGCAGGCTGCAACCTGCTGAGAGCTACCACTCTCTCTCTCGTTTTCCAGTCTCTCCTGAAAGGGAGCTACAACCCCCTACTTCTTTTCAAAGGACCACTTTTCATAAATTTTCAAACTGGATCCATATACATCAAATGATCATCAAGTTCATGTAAATTATACAGTCAGCTGTAATAACCAGATCAACAATAACAGAACAGAACCCAGAACACCTTTCCAACAGAAAAATCAACCAACAGAAGATCTTAACACAGATACGCGGTTTTTTCTTTTACAGGCCTGCGTTGCTACGCAGTTCACCTTCTGCTTCTCTGCGTATACCCGCAGATCTCCTTCTTCTGGACTGCGTGGCTACGCTCTGCTCCTTTTACTGACCTGTAAGTACGTGTACTAGTACGCACCCAAAAACAATATCGCACCGCGTACTTCTCAGAAAGTACGCACCCAGAAGAATAATCGCGCCGCGTGCTGCTACAGAAAGCACGCACCTAAACCACTGTTGCCCTGCGTACCTATGCACTGAACCTTCGCCGCTTCTGCGTACCCACGCACAGAACCTTCGGCGCCTCTGCGTACCCCCGCACTGAACCTTCGGCGCCTCTGCGTACCCACGCACTGAACCTTCGGCGCCTCTGCATACCTTGGACTAGGGCTGAAATAACCTCAGATGCTCAGATCTGAACTTGTGCTCAAGAGATCACCCTTCGCCAATTCACTTCTGACTTCTCCTTTATAAATCAATCTTTTAAGAACCGAGAACCCAATAGATCAGATCTTAAGATATTCAAAGACACAAAAGATGCTCAAGCCAAATGATCTCCTTTGCTTTATATAGGCTAGCTCTTCCTCAAATCAAGGATCATGGGGCTCAATAATAATAATAAAATAATCAATATCGCGGGCCAAAACCATGATAACCCAATACTGTTGGCTAAATACCACTGAGAAACCCCGCGGGTGGGCGCTTAACTGCCTTGGAATGTGTGCACTGGGGTACGCACTGCATGAATGGGTGATCCGCGTATTTGGACGCGGTCCCTGCACGGCATACCTGCGGGTACGCACCTCCTGAACTGTTCTCCTGCGTACTTCTTTATTTTTATCAAAATGAGAGCCATGTCATGGGTGTTGCCATCAAGTA
>APFE030895790.1:216523-226594 GCA_000404065.3 Pinus taeda | reverse complement strand
GAAGGTTATAGGTGACAAGCTCCCAGTTCAAACAATATTCCCAGAACTTGACGAGGAAGGAAAAATTATATTGGAACTAGAAGCAGTCACAGAAACAAGAACTTGACAGCTACGAAATCGATCAATTTCGAAGTATCTTATCAAGTGGAAGAACTTATCCACTGAAGATTTCACATGGGAGAATGAGAATTTTATATAGAAGCATCCAGAACTACTCAAGCATTGAGGACAACACTTTTTTTGAAGGAGAGGGGCATGCTAGGTCCCTATAATACTAGTGATTACCCCATTACTATTGTAGTTTTATCCGTTATTAATATTGTTGTGCCCCTATTGTCCCCATTTTTTTATTATTGTGCCCCATAGGATCCCTCTATTATTATTTTTGTGCCTTTATATTATTATTGTTAGGTTGGATGGGTTATATTGTGACTCCTTAGACTCCTATATATATAAAGGAGGTTTTTTTATTTGAATCATCAAAGAATAATTTATTTGTGTAATGTAAAGGAGGTTGCCGCATCAAAGAGGCTGAATTCTAAGGCGTTGATCTATCTTTTCTATCTTTTTGTGAGCTGGTTTCATAACATTATGGAATCTATTTAGTTTGAGCTTACTGTCTTGTTTGTCTATAGAACCATTTTGAAGAGTGAATTTTTGTGGGATTGTTAAATATTTTATCCCTTCCTTCACTTCAAAATAAGATATGGGAGAAGACACGCTTTCATCTTCTGACTTGAGATTTCCTGACACACTCAACTTGGATTTGTGTAGAGACTCTGAGGGGTATCAAACTTTGGTTCAAAACATGCATCAAAGCTCCTTTTGAACACAGGGATTATTTTATCACTCTTAAATAACCATGCAGTCAATGAATCAATATCTTGCATATTGATTATGCTTTATTTGCAAGCCATTAAATCTGATTTTTCCTACATGGGAGAAAGATCTTCAAGTGGAGGACTTGTTTGGGAGTCTCCTGAGAAAGACATAGAATTACAAATCTCAAACTCATCAATATTGATAGCTACTCCCATTTCTCTAAGCCTTTGTTGATGTAAATTTGTAGAGTTTGGCGATATTTTTCTACAGTTGTAAATATCGAGTGCTTCCAAATTTATAGTATTTATGCCACCATCATTTTTGTTTTACATGGCAAAAATTTTGTAGCATTACTTGCCTTGTTTTCAACTACTTGACAGTTTCTTTCTATTCCAAACAACATGAAAATATTATGAATTTGTATAAAAGAGAGACAACAACATTAGAAAATTCATGAATTTAAGAACAAACACTGTACCTTTTTATTATGAACCAAGAGGAACTTGAGGCCAAGCAATATTTTTCATGCTGCATGAGCATGATTCATCACTACAAATGAGACATGGAATTAATTAAAGAACCATTCAGAGTTAAATTGTTGACTTCATTCTGCACAATGTACATGAAATCAAGAATATGTGTTCTTTGGAAAATTGATACAGACTGAAGGCATCATCCCAGCTATTGTCCCCATTCTTTGATCCAACATGCATCATGGGATGCACATCAAAGATACCTGATGTTGTCAAGTCCAAATTGGGAGTCATTACAATCAAAATATGAGAGAAAAAAACTATTGTAGAATGACTGTAACATATTGTTTATCTGGTCTACCCAACATTGGAAATAGCACTGGTCATTTTAGCCACGAGCTCCAGCTACAAAATCTTAGGCCTCTCTCTAACCAAAGCCTTGCTATGCCACTCATTGGGTTCGAGATCTAATTCAATGGCATTCAAAGGCAAGAATCAATGGCTACTGTAGAGGCCTCAAAGATAGAATGTACGAAATAAATGGATGAGCCTTCTAATCAACTTCCATGGTTACTTAGACTCCTACATATCTCAATACATGCCTTCACAAATTCAATCAATTTGTAACAAAGGGCAGAGCTTCTATTCCTCCAATGGACTTCAAAGGATTCAAAATCTAAACCTAGTGTGGGAAAAAGCATATTAGCATAATCAATTTGGTGAAATTGAGGGGTAGGGTATTAGCGTAATCAAATTTGGTGAAATTGGGGTATTATATTGATTTTTACCTAAAATCTCTATTGCATTTTTGAATTATAATAATATCCAATACTGTGAAGTTGTGCATGCAAATGATATGGTTAATCTGAACTTGAAGGGATACAAACATCTTAGTAACTAATATATATTCATAAATGATAAAGATAATTTTTTGAAGCTTATACATTTTTAGTCTTTGATAAGGTTACATAAGCATGACATAATTCAAACATTAAAATAAATTTTAGCCTAAGCTAATCATGAAATATAAATGAAATTCCAGAAAGTTAAGTACAGTGAATATGGTTGTAAAAGTTATAGCATTTTTAGAACCTTTGAAAATGTAAATATCAGATGAGAGATTGTGCGAATTTAATGATGGGCATTTTCAGTAGAAAAGAAATTGAACTTTGTATTCTCTCTCACAATTATGTTCTGGTTTTTTTTTCGACGTTAGATACAATAGATTGAAAAATTCCCATCTACTATGAAATATTAGATATTAGGTACTATGATGCTTTATATAAAGCTTTATTTTACACATTATCATCACTTGGTACACATCATTATAGGGGATTCAATATTTGGATTTATTCCATAGAGTGTAAGTTATTAATATCATAATAAATTATATGTTAAATTGTGATGATATATGTATGTGTTAATGTTAATGATTATATATAAAAGTTTTAAATTTAATTTAAGTTTTAAATGTTAATTTAATTGTGTTTGTTGATAGCTAAGCTCATAAAATCATAAAACTTTAGACACAAATTTTCTCTCTTCTTACTAAGAACATTCTTAGTTTATGTTATGATAACGCTACCAACCACCTCTACCATATACATGACATGGTGTTGTCTAAGCATACTAGTTGAGTAGATTGATGGTATCCTTGATTAAATCTTATTGGAATGTTTGAAATTGATAGGTGAATTATATAATCAAGAATTTTTAAATGCATAGATTGTTCCTTTCGAAGTATATAAACATAACAATAAATTATAGAACCACCCAGGTTGGTTATGATTTTTATTCTTATTTTTATGTATTTATTTATTTTTATCTTATAAGGAAAAAAATTGTGTTCAATTTTGGAAGGATTCATTCGTAAACCATGGTTAGAGGAGGTAGAAGACGAAGTGGGGAAACTAAAAAGCAGAACATGGCATCACCACAAAAACCGACTCCTACCTCCCCACCCAATGATGGGGAAAACATCACAACACCATAACAGATACCAATTGGAGAAGTTTTGAACTTAATGGGATCATTCCAACACATGTCTAATGTGCTAATCAACCATTTGGAATGAGAGCATGGAGGACCTATCATACAAAACAAAGTACCCCAAAACAGTACAAAAAATTATGTACGTTGAGATTTCAAAAAAGTAAAACTTCTAGAGTTTTGGGGGTCCACGAATGGTCAATCTATAGAAGCATGGTTAGAAAACCTGACTATGTGCTTTACCTTGAGAGATTAAATCTCGAATATGAAGGCCAAGATGGGTATATTCCAACTAAAGGGAAAAATGCACTACTTTGGTGGAAGACGTTATTAACCCAATTGGGGATGGATATATTAGAAGTAACTTGGGAAATATTTGAAGAAAAATTTACAGAATGTTACCTATCCGAGGAGTTCCTTGAGAGGAAACTAAATGAATTCAATGCATTAAAGCAAGGGAGTGGCTCACTACCAGAGTATGAGGCCCGTTTCATGGAACTACTCTCTTATGCACCTCATTTAAACACAGAAAATCTCAAGGTGAACAAATTTTTCTATGGACTAAATGTTAACAATCAGGCCAAGATTATAATATTAATGACTCGCACCTTGCATGAGGTAGTTTAGCAACAATCATTGTAGAGGAGGAGATCATGAGCAGTGGACCTAGTCAGTCAACAAGGCCCACAGGATCAAGAGTACCAAGTGGAAAGAGTATGGAACATAGAAATTTGCAAGGGAGTCCTCTACTCAATCATCAAAAGTGGGTAGGAGGAAATCAAATAACACCATATAGGCATCTAGCTCGGCACTCACAAAGAGTACCTCAACAAACTTGTGAACCATAACAACACCAGCCTATGTGAGAACACCAAGTCACACCACCTCAGCACCGATACCAATAGTCTGGTTCCTTCCAGTAGAGATCTAGACCAACTCCCAGTTCAGTTGGTAGTAGGAGCCAAGCTCCTAAGAGGGGGTGTTGGACTTGTGGACGTCCTCACTACAAGAGGGATTGACCTCAAAAGATAGGTAATAGAAACTCAACTAAGAATGCAATTATAGTGGGGGGTCTAGGGAAGTCCCATTGAATCCATGAAGTGGTGAACAATCACCAAGTCGAACACTAGTCCACTGTGTTGGAAACCTCAGGTAATATTAATGGTATGAGTTTTTTCTTTTTTAATAGATCCAGGAGCCACTGATTCCTTTATTTCTCTAAATGCATTATCAAATATTAAACATAAAGAAATTGCACAATATGAGTTTAGACATGTAGAAATGGCATCTAGTATGAACAAAAATATAGGAAAGATGGTAAAGGATTGTGAGGTGGACCTGGGTGTATGTAAGACAAAGGTATTCTTGTACTCTAAAATTTTATGAGTCTATGACATAGTTATAGGAATGGATTGGTTAGAATGATATGAGGCACTCCTAGACTATAAAGACAAGATTCTACAATTCAAATACGATGACGACCAAAGAAAATCATTAAGGGGAAAGAATCGAGGGGTGTCGCTAAGGTTCATCTCCTCCATGCAACTAATGAAATATAGGTGAAAGGGATGTCCAATGTTCTCAGTGTTAGCTCTAAAAGATAAAGGTGATTATGAAAACATTGATAAACATACATTTCTTATTGAATTTGAGGATGCATTTCCTGAAGAACTACCCAGACTACCCCTAAAAAGGGAAATTGATTTCACCGTCGTCAACCTTCAACCAGACACTGAGCCTATTGCAAAGGAACCCTATTGTATGTCGGCTCTAGGGCTAGGGGAATTGTAGATCCAATTAAAGGAATTGTTGGACTTGGGGTTCATAGAACCTAGCATATCTCTGTGGAGAGCCCCTGTGATTTTCGTTAACAAGAAGCATGGGTCTTGGCGACTGCGCATTGACTACCACTAGTTGAATAAAGTGACGATAAAAATTCAATAACCTCTGCCAAGGATAGATGACTTGTATGATCAAATGAGGGGGGGGACTGTGTTTTCAAATATAGATTTGAGGTTGGGATATCATCAGTTGAGAATCAAGGAAGAAGATATCTGGAGGACAACCTTTAAGACAAGATTTGAGCATTATGAATTTGTAGTTTTACACTTTGGATTGACAAATTCCTCAGGTGTTTTCATGAGTTTGATGAACAAAATATTTTAGGATTACTAAGACAAATTTTTACAAGTCTTTATCAATGAAATTTTGACCTACTCAAAAACCCCAGAAGAGAATGATGAACACTTGAGGATAGTTCTACAATGTCTTAGAGGAAACCAATTATACGGGAAGTTGTCAAAGTGTTCCTTTTACCAAACCAAGATCATTATCTTGGACACATTATCTCTGGGAATGGTATCGCAGTAGACCCATTAAAGATCGAGGCCATCATAGAATCGCCAACACCAACCAATATTCATGAAATATGAAATTTCATGGGCATGGCAGGGTATTATCATAGATTTGGTGAAGGGTTTTCGAAGATATCAAGCCCCATTATCGAGCTCCAAAGAAAGAACAAGAAATTTATTTGGAATGAAAAATGTGAAGAGGCATTCCAAAGTTTAGGTCTTATTAATCACATCACTAATTTTGAAGGTTCCAGATATGGAACAAGAATTTTTGGTTTGCATTGATGCCTCCAAGGAAGGGTTGGGTTGTGTGTTGATGCAAGAAGGAAGAGTAATAGCTTATGCATCAAGGAAACTTAGAACCCATGAAGAAAACTACGCAACCCATAATCTAGAAATGGCAGCAATTGTTTATGCACTAAAGGTTTGGAGACATTACCTTCTAGGAAGGAAGTTTGATCTTAGGACTGACCATTGTGGGCTACAACACATATTCACTCAAGACCACTTAAATGTAAGACAAAGATGATGGTTTGAGCTAATTAGTGAATATGATTTTGATATCACTTACGTAAAAGGAATGATAAATAGGGCAGCTGATGCTTTAAGTAGGAGGCCTTAGGTATTTTCAGTGATTCGCTTAAAAACAAATTTGAGGGAGAAACTATTTGATTTACAATTTAAAGACACCTGTTACTAGGAGTATAGTAAACGTTTGAGGGAGGATGAAATGAGGGTCCCAAAATATGAATAATACTCCCTTGATAATGATGGGATACTACGATTTCGAGGAATATATGTACCGCCGAATGAATATATACACTAGTTAATCTTGAATGAAGCACATCGCGCAATATACATGGCACACCCTGGTGTTAAGAAGGTGGGTTCGGACCTAAAACCACTCTTTTTTTGGAAAGGGATGAAGAAGGATATTGTGAACTTGGTAGCAAGATTCTTAGAGTGTCAATGAGTAAAAGATAAACACAAACATCCATAAGTGTTATTGCAACCCCACGAGATACCAAAATCTAAATGGGAAGTTATATCAATGGACTTCATTATGGGACTACCAATGACCTCAAGAAGACATGATTCCATATTTGTAGTGGTGGACACATTGATTAAGAGTGCCCATTTCATGCCAGTTAATACTACATATAAGGCACCAAAAATGGCCAGAGTTTTTATTGATGAGATAATGAGATTGAATGGAGTTCCTAGGAAGATCATATCTGATAGGGGAGCAATGTTTACAAGAAGGTTTCAGACTACTTTCCAAGAAGCCTTGGGAACCCAGTTGAACTTTAGCATTGCTTATCACCCTGATATAGATGGTCAGATAGAGAGGACAAATCAAATCCTTGAAGACATGCTTCAGATGTATGTGGTGGACCAAAAAGAGAGATGGGAGGAGTTTTTACCCCTTGTGGAATTTGCTTACAATAATAGTTATCGGAGTTCCATCAAGATGGTTCCATTTGATTTCTTAAACGAAAGACCTTGCAGAACACCTCTCAGTTGCGACTGACTAGAGGACTGAGTATTAATAGGACCATAAGAGGTACAAGAGATGGACTAACAAATGACTATGATTAGGGGAAGGCTAAAAGAAGGAAAAGATCAAAAATATAGGTATACTGATGCTCATTGGATAGACTGAAGTTATGAAGTGGGAGATAGGGTGTTCCTAAGAGTAAGGCCCCAAAAAAGCTCTATAAAATTTGGAAAGGGAGAAAAATTGTCTCCACGGTTTGTTGGACCTTTTGAAATCTTAGAAAGGAAAGGGACGATGGCATATGGGATTGCCTTACCTCCATCTTTAGTGCATATGCATGATGCATTTCATATTTATGGTTTGTGTCATTATATTTTAGATCCTTCGCATGTTATTGACTTTGGTCATTTGTAGGTTTCAGACGAGGGAATGGTAATGGCTGAACCAATTCGCATACTAGACCAGTGAACTTTGCAGCTTAGATGATGGTTAGTTGACTAGGTTATTGTCCAATGCGACAATTATAGTCCTAGTTCAGCTACTTGGGAGGATCCTGATGATACACATCACTGTTTTCCTTATCTATTCCATGGACTTCGAGACGAAGTCTATTATTAAGAGGGGGTGTATGTAGTGCCCCACTCTAGTTGAATGACAATGATATGACATTAACATTTATTTTAGCCATAAGGCCCACACTTTATTCTTTGAGGACCTCACGTTGAGGATCCAGACACATGACTGCATTGTTAGTGGTTGTGATTTTTATGTATGTTCTCCATTGATATTATGATGAAGATAACATTAATGGTTATTCATGTTCTCTATTGATAGCATGATGATGATAGATTTGATCGATAGGTATGTTTTCTATTTATGTTATGATATTGATAGATTTTATGGATATGTATGTTTTCATTGATGTTATGATGGTGATAGCCATGGTAAATGTGTCCCTTATATTACCTACTTGCATTAGTTTTAGTTCACAATGAAGAATGATGCAAATGAGTAGGTGATATTGATGATGCTATTATGACAATGACTAACACTGAGAAACCTTGTTACTAATGATTATTAAGTATGGAAGGAAACCACCAGAGGCACTCATATATGATGAGTTGACGACACCTAGTTTGATGAAAATTTATAGTTTATCTTTGAAATTCTAAGTCAATTTTGAAACCTGCTATATATGTTTATCCATATTATCATGATATGTTAGTGGTTGCAGGCACATATTAGTTGCTTGGCCGAATGACTTACATATGGGTGATGAGGTTGTACAATTAGATGGAACTGCATGGAAGGGGTGGAAGAGTGTCCCTGGTCTCACCCACTAGCACTCCCATCATGACTTGGGCTAGAAAGGTTGAAACACCTTCGTCTTGACGATCATGGTGTCATGAGGGCACGTCCCAAATTTAGGTCACTCATGAGGAGTTTATCTGGGGGTGCCCATAAAGGCGGATTCCTTGATCCCCGACACTATTAGTCTCACTATAGGAGGCAACGTAAGAGATGATAGTGGTCTCTATTATTGCACCTATACTTTCCCGTCATAGCTACTGAATGCTTGAAGGGAAAATGGCGTGGCACCCTTGGAACTTCAAGGGAATTTCTTGAAGGGCACGACCAACATGGCACCCTTAGCATCAAAAATAAATGGTTAGGCGTGGAACCCATGGAACTTCAAGGTAATTTCATGAAGGGCATGACCAAACTTGGCACCCTTGGAATCATTAAAATATATATATATATATATATATATAACCAAGGTATGGAAACCAGGTAAATTCACATCAAGGTTAAATGATGTTAGAAACTAAGGTAATTAAATCAAGAATAAAACTGGGGGTAAGAGGATCATAGGAAGAAATAAAATATTTTACCTTAAAAAATCTACCTTTCCCATGTTGGAAAATATTAGGTAGATAATGTAGTTTAATTAGGTAAAAAGGGGAAAGAGGGACATAAATGCAAGGATAAATATTAATCCTAAAATAGTTAAACCTGATAAAGAGAAGAGCATGGTGAATTAAAAAATATTAATAAATTGAATTTTAGAGAAATTTAGAGAACCTCCATTTGGAAACAACCAACATAAGAATATCGATATAAGAGATAGCTTGAGTTAAATTACGGAGTAGATAGGAGATAAAATATTAACATATCAATTGGCTTTAGTAATGAACACAAATTAAGGAGTAAAAGAGGGGATTAAGAGACAAGTATGAGAAGAAATAGGAAGCTTCTTGAGATGAGGAAATTTATTATTTTTAGACTAAAATTTAAGTAAATAATTCTTGAGAGCCTTGATGAGAGAGTGACACATGGGTGGGTGAATAATCAAACTATTGAATTATCAAAATCAATTAATTATCCATGAAATGCCAAGTGTCACATATGAGGACTCCTATTAAAGAAGGGGTAGGCCATGGGAGAAGGGAATTTGTTTTTACCCTATTGTTGGAGAGATGAGGCTATGTCAAAGTAGTGACTACGAGCTATAGTGAGTTTGGTGAGGTAGAGGACTTTAGAACAGAGACTCTTGAGCCAAAGAGTGCTCTCCTCTACCAGCTAATAGATTCCTCCATTGTACAACCTCATTGTAGCTCGAGGGTCTGAAGGAGTAGGCTGGGAGGTCAACCAGTGGGTTATTACATTCGGATTAAGCACATCTATATTCACACTTGGAGGCAATCAACAACAAAGTAGGGAAAATAGATGTATGTCAACTTTGAATCTCGTCTCCTAGTGAATGGTACCTATGTTGTTAAAATATTATTTTGTATGAATTCATTATGGTTTTAGTTAATAACATGTAAAATTAGATGATATGTTCAATAAAGTGAAATTCAAGAAAGTTCTATATAATTGCTAATAATTTTTGTGTCCCAATGCTATTTTCTTATGGTTGTATTTTTGTATCAAA
>APFE030895790.1:169427-216267 GCA_000404065.3 Pinus taeda | reverse complement strand
ATATATATATATATAGATATGTATATTATCAGGTTAGACCCCACACCCCCAAAGCATAATATCTCTCTCTGTCTATCTCTCTGTCCCCCTTGTAACTCTTGCTCCATCTCCACCTTTCTTTATCTATTTCTTTCTTCCCCTTCCAACTCCATCTCTCTCTTCCCACCTCCCTCTGTCTCTCCCCCATCACACTCTCTCTCTCACCACCCTCCAACTCCATCACTATCTCCCTCTCTCTCTCCTTCCTTCACTCCCCCTATCTCCCCCTTCCATATCTATGTCTCTCTATCCCTCTCTTACCCTTCTTTCCCTATCTCCATCCTCTCCTTTTCCCTCCCTTCCCTCATCTCCTCTCTTCCTCATTAAATCTTCATCTCTTCCTTATCACTCCCCCTCTCTCTCCAGATTTATCTCTCAATGTCTTTGTTCTTCCCTCCCTCTCTTTCCCCCTTCCCACTCCATCTCTTTGTCAATTCCCCTCTCTTTTCCTTCCTCTCTCTCCCTTTCTCTCCGCCTCGATTTGTCTCTCACCTCATTACACACACACTCTCTCTCCACCCTTCAACTCTGTCACTATCTCCCTCTCTCTCTAATTCTCACTATCACACTCTCTCTGCACCTCCATATTTGTGTCTCATGGTATGTCTCTTCCCCTTTTCTCCCTATCTATATCCTCTCCTTTTCTCTCTGTTCCTTCGTCTCCTCTCTCCCTCATCCCATATTTATCTCTCCCTTCTCACTCCCTCTATCTCTCCACCTCTATCTCTCATTTTATTTGTTCTTCCATCCTCTCTTACCCTCTCCAAATCCATCTCCCCCGCCCTTCGTCTCTCCTCCTCTCTCCCTCCCCATTCTCTCTCTTCCTTCCTCTCTCTCCTTGTCTCTCCTACCTCTATGTGTCTCTCGCCCACTTTATTCCCCCTCCATATCACCCTCTCTCTCTCTCTCTCAAAAATGATCCCATTGTATTTTATTTAAGAAAGTATTTAAACAAAGAAACAAAAATTGGGTCTAAAATATTAAGCCTATATTTTGGATCGATCATGTCAAAGAAAATACAATAATAAAATAATTAAAAGAATCATGCACTATTTTTCGTCTATCATTCCTAGTCACTTTTCTTTCTCTCTTTTCTTCGATATTTGGTTAAAATACATTTATCCTTGTTCTTTACAATATTTACGCTGTAAGGTGTTTCCCTCTGAGACCAATTCCCTCAAATGTCATCGTTCCCAGTTGTGGGCCATCGATCTTTATGTTAGACGATTAGAAAACTTTACACCATTGGATATTTACAAGCCATGGAAAATCCGGCAAGAAACGGGCACTAACCACCTCCGATGACAATGATGCACTTTGGAACTATTATACCTATCCCTTTACTAATGGACCATCTTCACCTTGCTGTTATTAAAATATGGCTATAAGCCTAGTTCTTCATTATTTTTCTAGTTTTGTCTAAGGCAGGGTAGTTACAACAATTAGTTACAACAATTCGAGGTGTCAGAATCGACTCCTGTGCTCGACTACATTACAGTGGACGACACAAAAGTAGCTGCAACACCGAATTTTGGTACTCCAGGCTTCAAGATTTCAGAGGGATTAATGGATATACCACCATCTGATATTGATAAAGATCGAGATGAAATAGAATAATTAATCATTTTCAAACTACTATATATTTTATATTCGTATGTTGTTTATGTTGTTTCTTTGCTTTGTAGGGTGTCATTTTGACCTTTGTATTATTTGCGAATTGAAATACAGGTTGAATATCTTCAGCAGAGAGTAGTTCTTGATGAACTACTTTTCCTTGATGAGGGAACCTAAGCACTGGAAAGATTGAATACATGGCGGCCTTCATCTCGTTTACCCAACTCCATCCCAGTAGAAGGTTATAACTGAGAGGAGCATCTATTGCTTCCAGTTCTATTGATACCATCTTACAACCTAACTTGACCGAGAAGGTTGGGATGATTCCATGCAGCTTGAAAGAGTTCCCATGAAATGCTTTTCATATTGTAGCCAAGGGGGCAAGCTTATGGGAAGCCCTCTAGACTGATAACAACATGACGTAGTTTGAAAATAATAACTCGTTAGCATCCATTATAATATCATCTTATTGTCAATTCCAGTGTCAATTTAATACAACATATGAGCTCGCAAAGGCCAATGGTTGGAAAAGCCTACTCAAGGCCCAGGGCATCCGATTGAGCCAAGTCTTTTTTCGAGCAGAGCCAAGACTAGGGTAAACACTTTCTGTCAGTGTCTGCAAATATTTCTTTTAGGTGGTTTCTCTTTTTCTATTATAGGTTTTTAGAAACAGGTGTCTACACTATTTCTATTATTAGTTTTTCGAAGCACGTCTCTTCACACCTAATAACATGATTAGTATTAAATATAAATCTATTTGAATTGATGATAAATAATCCACGAGGTACTCAATAAAGTAGAAACATATTCATTCTCATAAATTTAATTGTTATATACAAACAAAGTGTTGTATCTAGTTAGTTAATAGGTTTTTAAAAGCACCACTCATAACGAAGTTTGTTTTATTCCACTACACTAATGAAATAGAAACTTGGTTGTAATGTATGCGATGGACACGAAAATGAATTTAAAAAAAAAAGTGCATGAGAAGAGAAATGTCTTAAATGACATACTTTATTTGAGCCTTTATTTCTAAATATCATTAGAGAACTTTTTAGATTCTTCACTAAGATGAGGTATTTTATTTGAGACTTTATTTCTATATATTATTAGAGAACTTTTTAGATTCTTCACTAACATGATGAAAAATAAAATATGTTCAAAGGTCTTAAATAACCTACTTTATTTGAGACTTTATTTCTATATATTTTTTGAGAACTTTTTAAATTCTTCACTAAGATGATGAAAGATGAAATATATTTTACTTTATTTCTATATATTATTAAAAAATAATTTAGATTCTTCACTAAGATGATGAAAGATAGAATATATTTTTAATTATGCCTCTGCTGTGAAGTGGTTGATTGTTTCATTGAAAATTTCAAATGTCTTAAATAACCTACCTTATCTGAGACTTTATTTCTATATATTACTAGAGAACCTTTTAGGTTCTTCACCAAGAGGATGAAAGATCAAAATGTCTTAAATAACCTACCTTATTTGAGACATTATTTCTATATATTATTAGAGAGATTTTTAGGTTCTTCACTAAGAGGATGAAAGATCAAATATATTTTACTTTATTAGCAGCCTTTTTGTAGTGGTTTGATTGTTCATCGAAAAAATTCAAACAAGTTTATAAGTAAAGTAATCATGTTATTATGGACAACAATTATTTTCTTTGAATAACAATGTAAATGTATATAATATAAAATATAATGCAAAATTGTAAGTCTTTATATATATATATATAAATTAAAAATATTGATTTTGTAACTATATTTAAATTTAATTAATACGCATATAAAAATTTAATACATAAAATAAACTTGTGAATACCATGCATATTCACCCCACTTTACCATGGATATTATTAATTTGTGAGTTACAATACCATTGGACAATAATTGGACAATACCATGGCTTATCAATACCATATGCCCAAAAGCTATATTTAAATTTAACTAATAAGCACATAAAAACTTAATACTTACAATAAACTTACAATATAACAAGACATTTACCCATGGATATTCACCCCCACTTTACCATGCATATCATTAACTTGTAAATCAGCTTTGTTACATTACCATGGGCCAATTGTATGGCTTATCAATACCAAATGCCCAAAAACTATAAGTCATTTCGCCATCAAAATAATTTCATTTTGTGACATTTTTCTAATTAAATCTAAAAGGAAAAAATATGGTTCTTCACTAAGGGGATGAGAGATCAAATATATTTTACTTTATTTCTATATATTATTAGAGAACATTTTAGATTCTTCACTAAGATGATGAAAGACCAAATATATTTTACTTTATTTCTATATGTTATTAGAAAACTTTTTAGATTCTTCACTAAGATGATGAAAGATAGAATATATTTTTACATATGCCGCTACTGTGTAGTGGTTGAATGTTCATTGAAAAATTCAAATGTCTTAAATAACCTACAATATCTGAGACTTTATTTCTATATATTATTACAGAACTTTTCACGTTCTTGCCTAAGAGGATGAAAGATCAAATATATTTACTTTATTAGCAGCCTCTGTGTAGTGGTTGATTGTTCATCGAAAAATTCAAACAAGTTTATAAGTAAAGTAATCATGTTATTATGGACAACAATATTTGCTTTGAATACAATGTAAGTGTATAATATAAAATATAGTGCAAAACGTAAATATTTAAATCTATATAAATTAAAATATTGATTTTGTAGCTATATTTAAATTTAATTAATAAGGATGTAAAACCTTAATACATAAAATAAACTTGTGAATACCATGCATATTCACCCCACTTTACCATGGATATTATTAATTTGCGAGTTACAATACCATTGGACAATAATTGGAAAATACCGTGGCTTATCAATACCATATGACCAGACCAGAAGCTATATTTAAATTTAACTAATAAGCACATAAAAACTTAATACTTACAATAAACTTACAATATAACAAGACTTTTAACCATGGATATTAACCCCCACTTTACCATGCATATCATTAACTTGTAAATTAGCTTTGTTACATTACCATGGGCCAATTCTATGTCTTATCAATACCATATACCCAAACACTACAAGTCATTTAGCAAACAAAATAATATCATTTTTTAACATTTTTTAAAATTAAATCTAAAAGGAAAAAAGATGGTTCTTGACTAAGAGGATGAAAGATCAAATATATTTTACTTTATTTCTATATATTGTTAGAGAACTTTTTGGATTCTTCACTAAGATGATGAAAGATGAAATATATTTTACTTTATTTCGATATATTATTAGAAAACTTTTTAGATTCTTCACTAAGATGAAGAAAGATAGAATATATTTTTGGTTATCCCTCTGCTGTGTAGTGGTTGATTGTTCATTGAAAAATTCAAATGTCTTAAGTAACCTACCTTATCTGAGACTTTATTTCTATATATTATTAGAGAACTTTTCAGGTTCTTCACTAAGAAGATGAAAGATCAAAATGTCTTAAATAACCTACCTTATTTGAGACTTTATTTCTATATATTATTAGAGAACTTTCTAGGTTCTTCACTAAGAGGATGAAAGATCAAATATATTTTTCCTTATTAGCAGCCTTTGTGTAGTGGTTGATTGTTCATCGAAAAATTCAAACAATTTTATAATTAAAGTAATCAATGTTAATTATTATGGACAACAAAATTTTCTTTGATTACCTTGTAAATGTATAATATAAAATATAATGCAAAATGTAAATCTTAAATCTTTATAAATTAAAATATTGATTTTGTAACTATATTTAAATTCAATTAATAAGCATGTAAAAACTTAATACATAAAATAAACTTGTGAATACCATGCATATTCACCCCACTTGACGAGGGATATTATTAATTTGTGAGTTACAATGCCATTGGACAATAATTGGACAATACCATGGCTTATCAATACCATATGCCCAAAAGGGATATTTAAATTTAAATAATAAGCACATAAAAACTTAATACTTACAATAAACTTACAATATAACAAGACTTTTAACCATGGATATTCACCCCTACTTTACCATGCATATCATTAACTTGTAAATCAGCTTTGTTACATTACCATGGACCAATTCTATGGCTTATGAATACCAAATGCCTAAAAACTGTAAGTCATTTCGCAATCAAAATAATTTCATTTTGTAACATTTTTTTTTAATTAAATCTAAAAAGGAAAAAAGATGGTTCTTCACTAAGAGGATGAAAGATTAAAATATATTTTAATTTATTTCTATATATCATTAGAGAACTTTTAGATTTCTTCACTAAGATGATGAAACACCAAATATATTTTACTTTATTTCTATATATTATTAGAAAACTTTTTAGATTCTTCACTAAGATGATGAAAGATAGAATATATTTTTACTTATGCCTTTCTTGTGTAGTGGTTGATTGTTCATTGAAATATTCAAATGTCTGAAATAACCTACCTTATCTAAGACTTTATTTCTATATATTATTAGAGAAATTTTTAGGTTCTCCACTAAGAGGATGAAAGATCCAAATGTATTAAATAACCTACCTTATTTGAGACTTTATTTCTATATATTATTAGATAACTTTTTAGGTTCTTCACTAAGAGGAAGAAATATCAAATGTATTTTACTTTATTAGCAGCCTCTGTGTAGTGGTTGATTGTTCATCGAAAAATTCAAACAAGTTTATAAGTAAAGTAATCATGTTATTATGAACAACAATGCTTTGAATACAATGTAAAAGTAAATCTTTAAATCTATATCAATTAAAATATTGATTTTGTAACTATATTTAAATTTAATTAATAAGCATGTAAAAACTTAGTACATAAAATAAACTTGTGAATACCATGCATATTCACCCCACTTTACCATGGATATTATTAATTTGTGAGTTACAATATCATTGGAAAATAATTGGACAATACATCAATACCATATGCCCATAAGCTATATTTAAATTTAACTAATAAGCACATAAAAACTTAATACTTTATAACAAGATTTTTAACCATGGATATTCACCCCCACTTTACCATGCATATGATTAACTTGTAAATCAACTTTGTTACATTACCATGGGCCATTTCTATGGCTTATCAATACCGAATGCCCAAAGCTGTAAGTCATTTCGCAATCAAAATAATTTCATTTTGTAACATTTTTTTTAATTTAATCTAAAAGTAGAAAAGATGGTTCTTCACTAAGAGGATGAAAGATCAACTATATTTTACTTTATTTCTATATATTATTAGAGAACATTTTAGATTCTTCACTAAGATGACGAAATATCAATATATTTTATTTTATTTCTACAGATTATTAGAAAACTTTTTAGATTCTTCACTAATATGATGAAAGATAGAATATATTTTTTGTTACGCCTCTGCTGTGTAGTGGTTGATTGTTCATTGAAAAATTCAAATACGTTAAATAACCTACCCTATCTAAGTCTTTGTTTCTATACATTATTAGAGAACTTTTTAGGTTCTTCACTAAGAGGATGAAAGATCAAAATATCTTAAATAACCTACCTTATTTGAGACTTTATTTCTATATATTATTAGAGAACTTATTGGGTTCTTCACTAAGAGGATGAAAGATAAAATATATTTTTCTTTATTAGCAGCCTCTGTGTAGTGGTCGATTGTTCATCGAAAAATTCAAACAAGTTTATAAGCAAAGTAACCATGTTATTATGGATAACAATATTTGCTTGGATACATTGCAAATGTATCATATAAAATATAATGCAAAATGTAAATCTTTAAATCTATATAAATTAAAATATTGATTTTGTAACTATATTTAAATTTAATTAATAAGCATGTAAAAACTTAATACATAAAATAAACTTGTGAATATCAGCATATTCACCACACTTTACCATGGATATAATTAATTTGTGAGTTACAATACCATTGGAAAATAATTGGACAATACCATGGCTTATCAATACCATATGCCCAAAAGTGATATTTAAATTTAACTAATAAGCACATAAAAACTTAATACTTACAATAAAATTACAATATAACAAGACTTTTAACCATGGATATTCACCCCCACTTTACCATGCATATCATTAACTTGTATATCAGCTTTGTTACATTACCATGGGCCAATTCTATGGCTTATCAATACCAAATTCCTGAAAACTATAAGTCATTTCGCAATGAAGTAATTTTCATTTTGTAACATTTTTTTTAATTAAATCTACAAGGAAAAAAGATTAGGAATATAGAGAGAGGGAGTTTAATTTTAGATGTCAAACATGGACACATCCTAATGCTCACACACATGTATAGGGGAAATTATATTAGTTTTATGATACTAGGTAATCTAGGTAATCATATGATGAATGTGTGCACACTCTTGCTTTTGTTTCACTATACGCTTCGGTTTATAAGTGGAGAAATGGAAATTTGGCAATAAAAGAGGTGAGCAACCCATCAAACTATAAGTTTGGGTTTATAAGTGGAAAAATGGAAATTTGGCAATAAAAGAGGTGAACAACCCATCAAAGAGGTGAAGAGAGTGAACGGAGAATGTGTTGGTTTTGAGTATAGAAATGGAAATAAAAATGATTTGGAAATATATTTTTTTTGTTTTAAAATTGTCTTAGGTATTAATAGGTGGCAACTCTAAAAAATTAATTGGAGATATTTTTTTTTTTAATTTTTTAAATGTTACTAAGTAAAAATTAAAATGGCTTTAGATAATTTTTTCTACTTTAATTGTTATATATGTTTAAGTAACTACATTATATTCAATAAAAGTGAAGTTACTTGCTCAAGAGAATGATTGTTAGTCAAGGAAAATTACTAGTATTTAAGTTGACAAAGGTTAAAATTGTGAGTAGAAATATAATAATCGTAATTAAATATTTAATAATTATTTTGATATTATATTCTTAAGTAAATATTTTTAATATTTAGTATAATAGTTAGAGAATTGTTTTGGGAAAATAATGAGTTATTTATTATATTTTTAAAATTGTTTGTTTTTTCAATAGTGTATAGAAGACAAAACTTTTGGTTGTATATGCATAGAATTACAAAATTGAAAAATAAATTTTGTTTTAAAAATAGTTATTTCCATTATATATTTTCTTTTAAAATACCTTGTATTAACAAAATAAGATTGTATTTATAATAATCCACGAACACCAACATGTCGTCTCCCATCACCTCCCATCTCCAATCACCAGCACAATACCATCACCATTGCAAGAAGCAACACAAGGCATCCTCCTTTGTTTAGAAATTGGATCACATTCACCAATGCAAGAAGCAACACAGAGCATCCTCCTTTGTTTAGAAATTGGTTGTTCACACTCTTGCTTTTGTTTCACTATACCTTTGAGTTTATAAGTTTGGGTTTATAAGTGGAGAAATTGAAATTTGACAATAAAAGAGGTGAACAACCCATCAAAGACGTGAACAGAAGAGTGAACAGAGAATGTGTTGGTCTTGAGTATAGAAATGGGAATAAAAATGATTTGGAAGTATATTTTTTATGTTTTAAAATTGTTTTAGGTATTAATAGTTGGCAACTCTAAAAAAAAATTAATTGGAGATATTTTTGTTTTGTAAATGTCACTAAGTAAAAATAAACAATGGTTTTAGATAACTTTTTATAATTTAATTGTTATATATGTTTAAATAACTACATTATATTCAATAAAAGTGAAGTTACTTGCTCAAGAGAATGAGTGTTAGTTAAAGGAAAATTACTTGCATTTAAGTTGAGAAAGGTTGAAATTGTGAGTAGAAATATAATTATCCTAATTAAATATTTTAATAATCTTTTTGATATTATATTTTTAAGTAAATATTTTTAATATTTTGTATAACTGTAGAATTTTTTTTGGGCAAATAATGAGTTGTTATTTATTATATTTTTAAAACTCTTTGTTTTTTTAATAGTGTTTAGGAGACAAAAGTGATGGTTGGTATGTGCGTGGAATTACAAAATTGAAAAATATTTTTTTTCATTATATATTTTCTTATAAAAGACATTGAATTAAAAAAATAATATTGTATTTATAATAATCCACCATCACCAACGTGTCGTCTCCCATCACCAATGCAATACCATCACCAATGTAAGAAGCAAAATTGGATCGCATCCATTCCGCAACAGAAGACCATCACCAATACAAGAAGCAACAAAGGGCATCCTCCTTTGTTTAGAAATTGGATCAGATCCATTCCCAAGTATCTTATGCTCTTCACACTCCCTCAACATAGACATCCATTGATGCACTTCACACTGCCTCGCGATAGACATCAACTGTCTATACAATTTTACATAGGTGACTGTGTCTAATTTTATCTAGATAAATTGTGTTTTAAGGAGAAGTGACATCATAAACTCAAGGCCATCTACTTTTCTAAAAAATTGAAGAACTAATGGGCCACATATCGAAATCATTTATAGCTAGTATTAATAGTTAGTTGTAGGATAATGAAGGCATGGTTAATCCTGAGCACTATGCATGAAGAACTAATATGCCACATCTCAAAAATCACCATTGCAAGAAGCAACACAGGGCATCCTCCTTTGTTTATAAATTGGATCAGATCCATTCCCAAGTATCTGATGCTCTTCACACTCCGTCACCATAGACATCAACTAATGCACTTCACACTCCCTTGCCATAGACATCAACTGTCTGTACAATTTTACATAGGTGACTGAGTCTAATTTTATCTAGATAAATCGTGTTTTAAGGAGAAGTGACATCGTGAACTCAAGCCCATCTACTTTTCTAAAAAAGTGAAGAACTAATGTGCACATATCGAAATCATTTATAGCTAGTCTCAATAGTTAGTTGTAGGATAATGAAGGCATGGTTATTCTTGAGCACTATGCATTTTCAATCTATATTATTTCTTAGTTAGTGTTGACTTTGCCAAAACAACTAATCAACTAATCAGATCTCATCTTCAGTAAAATATTATAAAAGGAATTTGCTTAGAAACATAAGAATGTTTTGGGAATCAATATTCTTGTGCTTATATTTGCAAGTTTTCATCTTCAACATTGAATGCTATGGCTTATCAATCAGCGAACTAGTAATGTATGGAGGCATATCCAGTGGTGTAGTAGTTTGCAAATGGGAAAGAGGTAAAATCTTATAAAAGGAATTTGCTTAGAAAGATAAGAATGTTTTGGGAATCAATATTCTTGTGCTTATCTTTGCAAGTCTTCGTCTTCAACATTTGAATGTTATGGCTTATCAATCAGTCAACCACTAATATAGGGAGGCATATCCAGTGGTGTAGTAGTTTGCAAATGGGACAGAGGTTGATATCACCTCGAGAGCTCCCAAAATATGCAGTGATTTGGGTCGTCAGATCCAAGAGGATGAATTAATGACAAAGTATGCACATGAATAATGGATTTTTATATGTGACGATTCTTCCCCAATTTATGCCTTAGGGAATTTCCTTTGCAACATCTGGTGCAATTGCTAGTATTTATATTATATAAATTTCACATTTGTATATATAAAAAGTATTCGCATCTTATTTTATGAAAGTTTGCTATGGGAATATTTTTAGTAGTCATGAGGATGGTGGGTGTAGATATACCTCAAAGTAATTATAACATTTATGATTTTATATTTAATTAAAAAATGTTTATAAAATCAAATTAAAATTAAATTGTAAAATATTTTGATTTTGAAATAAGCTATGGTTTTTGGGCATGTTGTATTGATAAGCCAATGGCCATGGTATTGTAACAAAATAATTAAAAACCTAGATCCATAACATAATAATAAAAAGGCTAGATGGCTGATGGTATTGATAAACCATGGTATTATGATTTTTTTTTCTCTCTTCTCTCTCTCCCTCCCTCTTTCTATCTTTCTCTTCTAGGTATTGACCCATGATATTATAGAAAAACCTATTTAGAAGTTAATAATATCCATGGTAGATATTGATGATTAAAAATTTTATATTGTAAATATTAATTTGGTATTAGCTTATTAATTAAATTCAAAGATGGTTATGAAATCTTTACTTTAATTTATAATGTAAAATGGATGTTAATTTATAAAAACTATTTATGTGTTATATATTTTAATGTAATATGTAAATTATACTTTCTTTTATCTAAAAAAACTGTTCGTAATTTTAATAATAAAAAACAAAATTACATTATGAAAGAAATGAATTTAAAAAATATCCCACATCTCACATTTCAAAATTAATATCTCACATGTAACATCTCACATACAAGATCTCACATCTAATGCTCACCTGTCTAATTCTTACACATGTAATGCTCACACATATAACGCTCACCCATCCACCCTAAACAAGGCTGTAGAGTGCCTCTTGGCGCAATAAGGCTCATATGAAGAGAGAAAATAAAGACAAGCAGTAACAACTACATCTATATTAATATCTGAGTAAGGACGCACATGAACATAATAATGAGTTATAAATGGTAAAGAAATGAAAACCATGTGGTAGAGGTATTCTCTTCCCAAAATTATTAATAGTTAAATAACATATATTGGAGACATAAGTGATATATGATTGCAATGAGAATTGAATACAATTGAATCGAATTGAAGTGAACTCAACTAATTGTGACACTTGAATGGATGGTTATGACAGCGATCAAGTGGTTGGAATTAGATTCTCCAACACTTGCCCTTAATTACAACCACATAAAAATTTAAACTAAGATGCCTACTAGTCTATGTCTCAACTAGACTTACAATTGAAAAAAATGACATAGTTGGATTTCCTTTTCTTTTTCTCTTCTTCCATATCCTATATCCTATAAATTGCTTTAATTTTTTCTTTTTTTTGTACGCTTCCAATTTTAAATTCTCGATTTGTTGGCATAGCTCTTACATTTTTCCAGGTCTTTTAAGCATGTCTTCGATTTCTTCAAAAATCGTCTTGTCTACGGACTAATGCCACTTGCCATCTTTTGTAATGTGATCTTTATTGCCAAATTTTTGAACATTAATTTCTGCAACAAAAGATGAGATTAAAATTTTATATCTTCAAAACTTGAATACTTGAAAATTTCATTAATTTTTTCATCATCCTTGCTTTCTTCAACATTTATTTCTACAACTTCTATGTAGAGTTTATCAAGGCATGGTGTTGCAAGACATGCTTCAAGGAACTTTAATTCTTTTTCATAATGTTTCTTCTTACTTGAACACTAGAAATCAATGTTAGGATTAAAAATATTTGTAGAACTGCGATGAGATCTTACTCTCATTGTGCTTCCTTCTCTGCCTTTGTTTTTTTAGCTACTTCAAAGAGGTTTTCTTCCACTTGGTTTGCAAACTCAAGTGGGATTGTCTCTCCAAATAGTATCATGTCGATATCATGTTTTGGTTGCATCATCTACAACCATTCATCATTATCCAATAACTATTCATAAAAGTTTATATCAACAGTATTAATTGTTGGATTCACCATATTATTAATTGCTCCAATGGCATCTTCACTATCATGAACAACCTTTGTTACTTGATTCACTAAATATTCATACACTTGTGGTTCTACACAATGATATTCAAGAGACTCTTCACATTCAACTTGCTTACTCCCTCTTAGACCAAAATTCCTCTCAAGGGTATCCCAAGCCTCCTTAGCAGTCTTTCAACCTGAAATGTGGGGAAGAATGCTATCATCTATACATTATTTTATGAATTTCAATGCGAAGTCATTATTTCACCTTACAACTTCCAAATCTTTCGAAAATATCTTAAACCTCTACTACTTTCTCTTTTACCTTCTCAATCTCTTGGCTTTTCCCATTTGTTAGGTGCTCATTGATTGTGGCTCAACAAGAAAAATGACTTGAAGACAGATGAACTCCCTGCAATAAAGGCATCTTTGTGGTGTCTTCTCTGCTACACTATTTCGAAAAAATTTGAGTGTCAACTCTAACTTTGGCTTTGGCTCTAACTCATGATGGTGGCATGCAACAATGGTGAGTCAGAAATCTCAAATGGATTCTCCTTTAATATAATACTTATAGAAACTTCACAAAAAAAAAACACTTCCAAAAATACTTTGATTCACTATAATATTTGATTGAAATATTTTTTATGGTAAAATTTTAACTAGTGAAAATCCTTATGTAAACTTACAACTTCTACAAAATTCATAATATAATAATATGCTGGTCTAGCTTTCAATTATGACTTAAGCTTAGAACTTCTACAAAATTCATAATATGATAATATGCTTACAATTTTTACAAAATTCATAATATGATAATATGCTAGCCTAGCTTTCAATTATGACATAAGCGTACAACTTCTACAAAATTCATAATATGATAATATGCTAGTCTAACTTTCAATTATGTTTACAATGCTTGAGATCGAAAAACTTGTTTTGCCTTCTTTACTACTATATGTTGGTGCTTAACTCTGATATTCTTCAATATTTTCTCATACATTTTGTCTTATTCATCTAGTCATTTGTGTGCATGTAATTGTAACTAAACTAATTTTACTTAAACATTTATGTCAACTTCTATAAAATCAAAGAGATTATCTTGATTTTCCTCCTCTAAAAGAAAAACAATTTAAAGAACTCCCATGGTTCTTTCATTTTTATGTTAATTCCTTTTTCACAATTATGATAGCTTTTCCATACCTTTTTAAATCTCCATGATACCTATTACTTTCAAGCCACTTGCTAAGAATTGTTAATTCAATGTTGTAATTAAATCGAATAGTAAATGCATTAGCCTCAGTCATGTATTTAACTACTTCAATTGATAGATTATCCTCACATTTCCATTTTCAACTTCAATTTCATCATTCACACATATATCTAGCAATTGGTTTCTCTTTATTCACCATGATCATGCTATATATAAATTACATAGTCAACCTTAACTTCAAATATTTATTCAACGAACTTATCTACTTCTATACAATGTTTAGCATGATTGAACTCTTGTTGTATGACACCAAGGGGCATATATGGTTTTAAATGTATAAGTATGTCATTTTAGGATTTATGAATGTATCTCGATATTAGGAGGAGTTTCTTGTTATTGTATAAGGAGTTTTCTGTAACTAATTTCTTTTATCTATCATGGAGTTATGCTCCATGCTCTCTTTGGTATCCACGGTGTGTACTTGTAGTTCCTCCAGATATTTTGACTATTTGGTCCATAATAGTTACAACCTCCACTTCTTCAACATCTTCAACAAATTTGTTTGAGTCTACTTGATTCATCATGATGTTGATCGGAATTTATCTCTTTTCACTATATTTCATCTCAAGAATATCCCAGGATTCTTTGAAGGACCGAGTTGTTGCTACAGTTTCATAAAAAGTTCTCTCATTTAAGCCTTGCTAAATATGAGAGAATGTTGTTGCATCATATTTCTTGTTTCTTAATGGATGATCCTTTTGGTGTTGAATAATGGCCTCATAAGATACCTTATTGAGGGTTTTTAAAATCCATTTAACACAATATCCCATAAATATTCTTCATTTGGGCTAGTTCTCATGTTAGTGTCCAAAACTTCATAATTTTTACTAGAAAAGGGTGGTAGTAGATAAGAATCACTACTCAAATCAATGCGTATAACTCCATATTTAGTCAAATTGACTAGAAAATGTTAGTACCCCACATATAAATTTGTTTTCGATTTCTTTTTTTTCTTCTATATTTTATTCATTTTCTTTTAAAAGATGCATATCATCCATGGGTGAGTTTATTACTCCATGCAATGACTATTTCTCTCTCTTTATTTCTCTCTTTCATATTTAACTTTATCCTTTCTTTAGCTCTCTTATCTTTTCTGATCCCTTCTATCTTCTCTTACCATGTTATTTGAACTTGTATTGCACTATCTAAAGAACAAATGTATGATTCCAAATGTCAAATCTACACAAATATTGTTGACATGATAGAGTAGAGTTTGAATTATACATATTTTCCATTTCCTTGTAAAAAATAGAAACAATGGCTATGTAGTTTACTACTCCAAGTAATTACTATTTCTCTCACTTTATTTAACTTTTTCTCATCCCTTTTATATTCTCTTAACATCTATTTTAAAATTTTATTGCACCAGTTTGTCTAAAAAAAGAATGACCACTTGCAAATGTCAAATCCACACAAATATTTTTCAACTTGATCGAGTATAATTTCATTTCTAAATCAAACAATAATCATTCATGTGTTCTAATATCCCAGAAGCACATAATGCATAATCTTGGTGGCCAACAGTCTTCTTTATTGAAGCAACAAATTTCAGATTTGACCCATTAGCTAGAAACATGCACTAATTGAACTCAAATATAACCTTAGGTTTTTTTCCTTCTATCAAACACACCACCAATGCTCCAATGGAGCTTGAACTCAAAAATTAGATTGCTTGCTAGCTCTAAATATTGACCCTGAATCTATAATGACAATGAAATAATGTCCCATAACCTAGATCTTTCCTTAAATATACAACCGAACACATGGACAAGGGAGATGTAATATTTGAATTTTCTACGCTCTTTGTAAATTTCACCCATGCTTTGATGCCAATTGATGGGGGGAGAAGATAAGTACTAATAGCTACAATTCTATTAAGTATTTAGTAAACATATAAACAAGCAAAATAATGAGTTACATCTCAACCAGTATGATGATGAACCTAAAACATGATAATTTACTGATAAATAGTTAGATATATATTTACCTAATTTATTCTAGAGAGACATAAGATATACCTAAAGAATGATCTAGATAAGAACTAGTTAGAACTAGGTTTACTAATAATAGACATATTCAATATCTACAACTCATCTCTTCTAGAGATTTATAAACTAAAACATTAGTTGGCAATGAGTAATTAAAAAACCTCGACAATGTTAATTTAGCCATTTCCAGCTTGAACCCAATATACCCCTAAATAATAATGACATTAGGAGTGTGTTTCAAAAAGTATATGTTTTTAACAATTAACCTTGACAAGGTTGTTGACACCTCCCTTGAAATATTTTGATAATGTAGGTTAAGAAATTTTGGAAATTACATATGTAAGAGGTTTGATCCATAAAAGTGGTAGTTAAAGCACATTAGCATCACTAACACTCATAGTATGTGAAAATTGTTTCTAATATCTATTTTTCACTATCATGTACAAAGGCATTTGTTTTTTGGATGGCTATAATTTTCATTGTATCAATTTATTCTGCCAAGGCCAATACTCAACAATGGAGAAACCCATTCTTTTTTTTATTGCCAGTAAATAATAATTTTCAAAACAAAACTCTAACTTCTTCCAACAAAATAAACTAGTAGAAGCTTCAAATGAAAATTAATTGACCTAATTTATATGCATTCACATAACTCTAATCCTTGTACATTCACATGATAAAAGTGATAATCATATAAAGGCATATCTCAAGAAATTCCTTAAGTGTGTAAAATGAGGCTAGTTTCAAACCAAGAGTAAAAAAGTGAGTGAGTAACCCTTAGATGAATGAAACATTCAAGCATGGCAACTGATTAATTATAAATTTAGAGTGTCATGGTGTAACACCTTAAGAAGAAGACGCTAACACTTGTTTTTTTTCTTCTTTTCTTCCCATAGGTGCATCACAACATGTCATATAGACATATTGGATAAACAATAATGTCTAAGCCAATAGAGGTTTCCACAAACATCCAATTATAAGAGCTATGCATGAAATAATTTTCCTATCCAAAGTTTTAGGAACAATGAAGATCAATGGTTTGAGTCATCCTTAGTGTGAAAATTTTAAAGGAACCACATCACCAATTAGTCACCAATCATATTTGTAGGTATATCATTTCTTAGATGACTTACTAAGAAAAAACCAATACAAATAAATTGGAATATGACAATGTAGTTAGATTGAGGGAAAAGGATCACTCTAGTTAAGCAAACAACATAACCATCAAGTTAAAAAGTTAAATATCCTAGGAATTATAAAATATATGTGTACTTATTATCATGCTAAGATTACACAAAATTCAGATAATGAACAAAGATTAAAGCTGAAGGTGTGACTATCTTGAGCATCTATATATTACGATTTAGATAGTTTTTCTTTGAGGTTTCACATTCCCTACCATGGCATAATCTATAAGGGTGTAGAGCATTGTATTTATTCTCCTGGCTACTAAGAATGTAGCACTTGGTCATTAGCCACTAAATTCCAATGACCAGGATGCGTAAAATGGTTTATTGGTGAGGGACAAGCCTCAGGTGGGAGTTTATGACTGAATATGTTTCTAATGTTTCAGACCGCAACTGATGATATTTATAATACATACATACATACATACATACAATACTACATATATACTACATACTTACATTACATACTTATATACATACCATATTCATACATCAACTACAATACATACATAACCATATATATATATATATATATTATATATTTTATATATAAGAATTACATGAAGGCCCATGTCATATAGTTGTGGCCAACAACTAGTCTAAAAGTTGGATTTAGAGAAATAGTAGGTCATAGAGAACATGGAAAGTAAAGGGGAAAACATGTCTAGAGGTGGGGAAGAAAGATTTTTTATAACCATATTAATAAATTTAGAAGGAAAAGTGATGATTTTTTAGAATGGATGCTATGTTTTTAAAAACTCATGTTTTAATATGATCTTCTATGAAGAGAAATACAACCCAAAAAAGAGGATTTCCTATCTACCATTTGAATTTCACTCTTCTCACCCTTGAGGGAGTAATATGATGATCTTGGAGGGGATTAGAAATGCAATTGAAAATTTTGTCAAAATATCTAAAGAATCAAGGCCGTGTCTACATAATTTATATGTCTACTTCTATATTTGGATGAGCATATCTAAACCCTTGATAAGTTCTATAAAAAATTACTATCATGAGGAACTATGGAAGAAAGATCTAGATTACGGACATGTCTAAGTTAGGTGTCGTATATTCGAAGAGTATGTAAATTTATTCCTAGATTTTCCTCTAATTGAAATAGAAATACCACAATATTATGAAAGGAAAAGAACAATGCAGACTTTGAAAGAGTTGTGTCAGTTAGAAGGAATCACATCCAACATTAAAATCCCTAACCCAAGCAGACCCTTCATTCCAAAAATATATATGCTTCCCTTGTACAAGACCTAAATATTCTGGATAATATAGTGTAAGATGCCAACTTGGTGGACATCAACTCATATTGAAGATTTGTTAAAAGAACATCCCTACAAACTAGTGATGAAGGAACAAAATTTGATACCATTACTATAGGGGAAGTAATATCAATGGAGACATAGGAAAACACATAATAAATGGATGTGGAGGAAGCAACCTTGGCAAGCATAGTGGAATAATAAGAGGAAAGAACTTGTAAGCAATCAATGAGTAGCAAGTGCAGATGTCCCATCAATCATATTTAAAGCTTTCGTTCGAAAAGGAGTTTCCTCCCAAAGCTTAGGATTTTCCAACTAAGGGATTACAAAATTACAACTTCAAATAATATCCAAGGCACTGCAAGAAGGAAAATAATAAAGGTAGAAAAAGTAATAAAAATATTGTTGAGAAGGTGGGAGAGATGGTGGCTAATTTTAGTAAGTTGAATCTCATGAAGGAGGATTTTTAGTCTATTCCCTATCCTTCTCAATGGAATTAATTACTTGGATTATTAGGGGCTTCTATTTTAGAGGAGAGCAAAGGCTCATAAAACATTAAATATGTAGGGAAATCCCTATGGTAATCATGTTACAAGAGACAAAGTTAAGTGAGAGATTAAGTGAAATATCAAACTAGTGTTGGGAAGGTAGTGCCTATATCACACTAGATGCAACAAGTAAAGCCAATTTTCTAGCTCTTTTATGGAACCCATAAGAGATCAACATTTCTAACTTGGTGGAAGCCCCCACATTCTCTTAGGTAATTTTTAGATGATGGGTTTAAAATCTCTCAAATAAATTGTAAATGTCTATTGTTGAACCCATTTGAATGAAAATCAAAAGCTGCTGTAGCATATCAAGGACACGCAATCTCTCTCCCAAAAATAAGTTTGGATATTAGAGGGGATTTTAACATCATCAAATTCCTAAAATATAAAAAGGAAGACCTAAGAACGCTTGACAAATATGCACAACTCTTTCTAAACATGATGTAAGATAATCATTGACGTGGAAACTATAAATGGATTATTAACATGGAAATAGAGAAGAGGATATATCATCATCAAATTCCTCTAGGATAGATGTATTCCTTGTCTTAAAATCTCTATAGGATAACGAAATATTTTTGGAAGCCTCCATCTTCCCTTCCCATGGATGAGATCACTTGCTAGTGTGCGTAGAAGTGGAAATCAAAGACACCATGAAGAAATGTCTTGTTCTCTTGAAGAAATTCTAAATCATGGACTTTTCCTTCTCGGAAAATGAGAAACTCCAACAAAAGTCTCAATTATGTACTAGTTCCAACAAGAAAATAAATTTCTAAAGGAAAAAAAATCAAGAAATGTAATCGAGAGGGTTTTAGAAGCATCCATCAAACAAAGAAGGAGCTTGAAGAGTGTATGGAGTAGATTTACCAATGCACCACCTTAGAGGGCTGATCTGAAGAATTTGTAGAGGGGGAGATGAGGTGCTTGTAAAATTATAAGAGAACCAAGTTTGGGAAAATAATTCTCTTGTGAAAATCAATCATGGATGTAGTGGCTAAGCAAAGGAGAGAAAATTTCCATTTTTTTTCATAAAGCCATGATCAAGCATATTCACCAAAACATTTTTTCTCACTTTTAAATGATACATAGAAAAAACCCATTGACCACAAAGATATAGAAGGATAACTAGTTGGGTTCTATAGTAACATTCTATTTGAGATGCCATAAACCATATTTGATGCCATTATAAGAATAGCTAGCTCCATTCCTAGGTTGGTCAAAGGGGAGCACAATTATGCTCTCTCAAAGGAACTATCTTTGGAGGAAGTGCAATAAGCCACTATGAGCATGTCAAAGAATAAATCCCCAATCCCCGATAACTTCACCATTTTTTTCTTGCTAGATTTTTGGTATTTCCTCAAGAATTAAATGCATGATCTGGTGGAGGAATCAAGATTGACAACGTTGACGTTACTAGCCCTCAATGAAAAATTCCTAAATTTTACGAAGTCAACAATCCCTTAAGACTCTGCCTCATTTCACTATGTAATTTCATAGATAGGATCATAATGAAGGTCACTGCCAATTGCTTGAATCCATTTATTATTTCTTCGATATCTCTTGAGAAAAATGTATATGTTGAAGGAAGGGTCATCCTATATGGTATTGTAGTAGCCCATGAAGTCATACACTTTTTAAAGGTATAGAAACGGTGAGTTATGTTGATAAAACTCTACTTACCTAAGGAAATTAACAAACTTAGTTGGACTTAATTATACAAAATTCTTAAAGAGTTAGGATTATCTAATCTCTAGATCAACTCTGTGGGTTCACCATTCTTCTCCCCCTTTTTTTATTTTCCTTCTTAATTGCTTCCCTACATGTACTTTTAACTCTTCTAGGGGCATTTGCTAATGGGATACCTTATCCCTTCTCCTATTTATCTTATTATTTGAAGGATTAGGCCACTTTCTCCTCAATTTTTCCTCATAGGTATTACTCAATGCATTTAGAATGTTGGATATGAATTTCCTATCTCATACGAACAAGTTTTGGATGACGACTTGCTTATGGTATCCCCCACTAGTCAAGAAAACATCATGTCTAAAAAATTGCTAATCATTTGTCGCAAGATTTTGTCACTATTATCAATCTCTCCAAATAAGATATTTTAATATTCCATACACCATTATCCATACGAATTAGCCATATTCTACACAAATATTTGGGGGATCCCTGGTGGAATATTCTATGAATTCCAAACATTGGTGGGAGATTCCTTAAAATATCAAAGACAAGTTGAATTGTTAGACCTTTATGTCCATAAACCCTGTTAGCCAATCAATGTTTCTTAAGTTCATTATTTAGGTGCTACAAATATACCTTTTTTCAACTCTAAGTATGTTGAAAGGACTTCTATAAACAATAAGGATCATTCAACAAAATTTTCTTTGTTGTGGTGGAAAAATATAAAATAAGTGGTCCTTAGTCTCTTGGAAGAAACTCTATATTCATATATCAAATGGGTGTTGTTGTCTTAAATACCTAGAAATTCCCAATAGAGTTTTTGGAGAAGAAACTTGGTGGAGGTGGATTCAGGGAGGAAAGGCATTATGAAGGAAATTCTAGAATTTGAAATACAATCCCAATATAGAATTATAGAAAAAAACCCTATCCACCTTTCTTATGATGGGATGATCGATCTGTAATCATGAAAATTCCTACAAGGACACCATTCAGCAACATAGTTTCTAGGAAATTCACAACGGAAAGTCAACTCTTTTTTAGGAAGATACTTGGAGGCAAATCAACAATGTCTCACTTTTAATTTTTAAATAAACTATATGGGTTGAAAAATTGATCAATAAGTGATTGATTATTCATAGGAATATCCTTACCCGTTCCCTTAGAAGGAATAGAAGGAAAAAGACCTCTGACCTAATCTCGAAGAAGCAAACATCCTGAATCAACTATAAGAGGATCTTCAATGATGGAAATCCTAACTCGAGAAGGGACTCATAAAATTTGAAGGGGTTGTCTGCCTAGTGGCATGTTCAGCATGAGGGAGGCCTATTCCCTTTGCTCTATGGAAAAAAAGTTTTCCACCCGAAAAATATGAAAGTTGTTATGGACCCAAAATTTATGGACAAAGGTTGCTCATTCTCTTTGGCTTCTTCAACGAAATGTACCCTCACTTGGGACATACTATTAAAGTATGGCTTTAAATGGCTATAATTTTTCACTTATGTTGTAACAACGAAGAGGATGCCAACCACATACTCAATGCACATAGTTAATTGAGGGAAATAGGGGATCATGTTTCTATTCCTTTTTAGCACTCCAACAAAGATCACAGTAATGTCAAGAATACTATAGCTAATTAGAGTTTCTTTAATTTTAAAATCCCATGTTAAATTGATCTTGGACTTTAATTATAGGCCTTCTCCTCTAGTGCATTTGGAAGGAATAAAATGGTTGTGTTTTCAAAAAACAAAATCTCCCTGAAAACATAGTTTGGTACATGATTCTTAGTGTAGTGAAACAAAATACTTTTCTCATTCCATGGTCTCATGATGATAGGTCATCCTTATCCTATTAATTTCATATGTTGAGGAAGAATTTAATATCCTATGTTTCAATTCCTTCCCCTTTTCCTTCACTTATAACAACTTTTCCCTCATGCTCTTCTTCTTTCCCCCTATTTCTACTTTTCTCAAAACTAACTTTTGATGTTGCCTCTAAAGAAGATGATATAGAAGCTAGCTATGCTTGTAAGTTCAAGGATAGTAAAGGAAAAACACTTTGCTAATTCTGAAGTGCCATGGGTCTCAACCGTAATATTTCTAGAAAATATTTTTCTCTAGAAATGGGCTTCACTTATGTAATCTAGTAGACATATAGAAAATTGGTTATTGAAGTGGAATCTCAACTAATTGTTCATAAATTGAAGCACCTTCTTTGTGGAAGAAACAACCAAAAAACTTTAATTAGTTGGATATTATAGAATTACCTAACACACATTCAATCCTCAGCAAATAAAATCCCTATAATTCTCACTTCTCTTGTTTGTAGATAGATTAAAATGTGGTTGATTTCTTAGGCAATGCATGATGTTCAAATGAGACTCTAAAAATTGCAAATATCTACCCCCCTCCTTATGATCGCTAAATCCATTGGGACTACTAGGATATCTTATTGTAAGATCACAATTTCTTGTAGGGGGTGACTTGGGATATGAACATGTTGAGAGGCGTTGGAATTTAACTAAAAAATTGTGGAAACTTATAAGAAATATGGTGTAAGACACCATCCCATATGTAATTCCACTTCCCTACACTGATTTTTCCTCAGGTGCAATTTAATTGATCAAGACTTAGGTATACTCTTCTTAATTGTATAATGAAAATGCTACAAGATTTGGAGGCCAATGTTAATGGTATTTCTAGCCATTGCTACCCACATCATGCCTTGTTATGATTAAAAGGAAAATCTCTCACTTGTATTCATTACTTTGTGCTCTTGTGAAAAACAAGTTAGATATCTAGCTTGAGAACTATTACTGCATAGGGGTAAATTTTCACCTCCTTAATTGCACCCTGAAGAAGGACTAGGCCCTCTGAATCTAGTTCCTTCTTCTTGTCATTAGTCATTTCGTATCCAAAGATCTAGTGACATATCAATTATGAGGCTGCTACAAGGAGATTATATTGGATTTGTGAGTGCCTTGAGACTAGCTTTCATTCCTCATGTATGGTTGGCTTCTCCTGTCACTACTCACAATTGGATTTCCATACTTCAAGTATATGGTTTCTTCTAGGTCTTAATATTTTTTATTTTCTTATAGCCTCTATCTCATTATCTCTAGCTCAATACCAACTATCCTTGTGGTACCACTAGCCTCCTATTTTTCTCTAGTATTAGTTTCTAATTCATCGTCATTCTCTAAGATTTTTGTATCCTTTTGTAATTTTATACTACTATTTTGTCTATCTTTCCACCTAGCCCATATAGCCTTATTTGTCTTCTAGTTTGTATTTTGAGCACTTTCTTCCTTTTTCCATGCCTTTCCATTGAGGACATTCTAGGAGGCGAGTTGATAGTTGTGATGCTCGATGATAATGCCTAGGTTCATTCTAGAACTCATGCCTCTCCAAACATATATCACTAACACACTACCATGGGTATTCAATAGAAAATTACAGACATTGAAAAGGACATCACTAAGGAATGAGAAAATATTTTTCATTCGAAGGTCATGGCTTTGGTCTTGAATTGGGTCCTTGATCTACATAATGTTGAGGTTTGAAATTAAATACCTCTAATGATGTAGGAGCATTGGCTCTCAAAGATCAAGCTCAAAGTATCCAGTCACACCTAAGGGTCTAGACGTTAGACAAGAAGGGGCCATTGTAAAATTTGATGTAAAATAATATTTATTTCCTAACAAGCGTAGATAGGGAATTTATTTATTGGTTAATTTAACATTAAGGCTGACTCAACCATTCTTAGTTTTTAAATTATGCAAACAAATCAAGTTAGGATTAGTTAGGAACTTGTTTGAAGAAACTATTGACCAACTGAAAAGTAACAGAAGAACAGTTCCTCAACTATAAAGAAACTACTAATAATGTATTGAAAAGAAAAAAGGAGGGATGTTGGATAGGTTAGCTAGCCAGTGAACCAGCCATACTAGGCAGTTAGAGTGTGATTGTAAGCCCATGGGCAGAGTTGTAAATAGAGGCCATTGATATTACAAGATCAGGCCTCAGAGAGAGATGGTACAAATGTATTTTTATATATATAGAGATTTAATCCCAATACTTTCTGTAAATGTGTGTTTGAATATTGAATGGTGAATTATGAATGAATTGTGGTATTCTCTTTGAATAAGAGATTTGCATAATATATATATGCAAGAGAAGCTCAGCAAATGCAAAGAGCAGAGTGAATACAGAGAGTAAAGAAGAATGTGACAGAAGATCATAAAGGGCCATATAATCCATTTGAAGGATCAAGATAATGCTCTAGAGGAGCAGTGATGGAAGAAGTCACGCGGAGTTAAGCTCAGGAGAGAGTGCACAATGGAATAGTGGAAGACACAAGACCTTTGAAGAACCCCGAATACTACAGAAAAAAGTGAAGAAATAGTGTAAAAACCCAAGCAGATGGAAGAATGTAGGAATGAAACATTGGTGCATAGGAGTCGTTGGATCCTTATGATCAATGACCAAGATTAATTCACGAAGAGTAGAGCAGAGTTATTAATATCGCATCAAAGGAAAGCAATAGGAGCAAAGAACCCTGGCCTCAAACCTTGAGTAATTGCGATATGCGATCGAAAAGTGGACCATCGAATCAGAAATAAGATCAACAGTGGAGGGGCTTTAAGAAATATCGCATCGGAATGTTATGTTGATGACTGATTAATCTTGGGGCCTTAGGAAAGTGTGACATTCGATACCGATGTGATCAACTAAGTGATCACATCGCAAATGTTAGATGGTGTTGTGTCGGTGAAAAGGGAATGCCATGAGCGATGGAGCAGACCCAATAATGTTATATGCATAGTTGTGTTATATTTGAAGTCTGGAAGGTTACATTAGTTGCATATCAGATGCGAAGGAGGAATGCATGTTAATGTGAACTGCGGAGAACCTCGATTGCGATTAGCGATAAAGGGATGCATCTGGAAAAGCGCAATGACATATAAAACGGAAAAGGTATGTTTACGAAGGATTCCTATTATAAAGGTTTATAATAGAATAAATGGTGATAGATGGTTTTATGGCTAAATCCATATATTTTACCACATTAAAGAGTGGGGGTTTGTATATATATGTGGCTTAAGGTTTAATAAAAAATTAATCAAGGATTGATCAAAGTCAGATGGGGAGTGAGTTATAAAGTCCTGATAGAAGGATTGAATAACTGTGAAAGACTGGGCTATTGTAATAAAGAGGGCCTTAATCATTAATATATTGAAGATTTGACTCGAGAGAGAGTCTAAAATTCCTGGGGAAATTAGTTTATGCATTCTATATGCATACCGTGGGTATATGCTGGGTTGCCCCTACGTCATTTAAACCATAAACCTTGATTTGTACATCAATAATACCTTGGGTATAGTTTCTCTTAACAAAAATGAATTCAAGGATCATGTTCTCCTTCATATGGAGGAGTTTCACTAGCTATAATGAACTAATGGATGAGCATACAGAATGCATCGAGCTAACTATTCTTCACACCATAAAGTCTCCTCCCCTAGGAAAATTTGAGTTCACTTCACTTTCCAACTCACTTTATGTATGTTTCTTTCATTTTGATAAGACACTATGAATGGTTCACGACACTTCAACTGGGTTGATTGTTTTTGGGTTCTTTCTTATATTCACTCTCTGAATCTTCCCATTTTGTTATTTTCCTCTCTAATTATAAATCTTCATTAGGACTTCCATCTTCTCTTAATATCCCAAGTATTGGTCAAGGATACCATGTTAAGCTCACATTATAGTTTATATATACAACTTGTGCTTCTAGCTGTGCAAACCTCACCTTTGTGGAATCAAGCGGTTTTTCACAAATTTATTGGTCATGACTAGGGTTTCATGAATTTCAACTTAAATGATTCAGATCCCTTACAAATACCCACAGTATGCCTAAATAAACTTTATTTGATACTAATATGATCCGTAAATTACCATGGATATTCCACAAGAAATTTCTTCACCACAAATGTACTAAAATTCTTTAGACAATTCAAAATTTGCATGATGAGGGTCTATTTCTCCTTAGATTACTAGATTTTTTTATTTATTATTTATTTCACATGCATGGAAATAATAAAAATGTATAAAATAAAAAACAATGAAGTAAGACTCACAAAGAGAAAATTAACATAGGATATAATGTGGAAAACCCTTTAGGGATGAAATCCAACTAGAAGGTGAGACTTCTCTACTTTCATCCTTTAAATGGTAAAATGGATGTAAGTGCAAATAAATGAGGCCTACAGCCTATGGGATATAACAATGCAAAAACTATATCTTTTTTGTCTTTCCCTATTCACTCTGGGTTTTTATTCTCATCTATGGAATGATATGTACTTCAATATACTAGATACCCTTATCTTCCTAATGGCTTGGTTATAACACAACTTGATAGACTACTAGTGGTTAAGCTTGAGTCATTCATCTATTAACTAGAGTTACAATATCAACACTTATATAGTATTATTTATTATGGTCATGTGGCTAGACTCTTTTCCATGAATAATAGGGACTGACTTGATATTCTCTCAAGTCATGTTGGTCAAAACAGGAAGATCAACTTTCGGGTGGATTAAATTTTGCATATAAGTCTATATTAAGTTGATTCTCACATATTTGAAAAGGTATTTATGATTAATATAGTGCTAAGGGATGAATCTCTGAAGAGGGAATTATTTACCCCCCAAAGAAATTCCATTTTATGACTCAAATTACTTCTAGAAGGTTTTCAACCCCAATTCACCAAACTAGGAGTTGCAAGTAAAAAATGTCTCATGAGTTTATTCCTCCTCTTTCTCCACTATGAAAAAATCAATATTGATGAAAAATAATACAATTATCCAATGTGGATAAATGAAAAAATTTACAAATTGAGAATATCTTTTCCATCAAGATGTTGCATCAGCACTTTTCAAAATCAACATGAAAATCACTAAAGCTCAAAAAGAACATTTATACTTGATAAATAAGAAAATTTAAAATGTCGAAAATATGCCTAAAGAAAGGTGTATTTTGAATCAACACTTTTCAAAATCAAATGATTTTTTGATACCTCAAAAAAGATGGTAGTCAGTATAGTTCTTGTTTGATAGTTTACATTGTTCTCAATAATATCTAAGATAAAAAAATATGGGGATACTTTTTCAGAAAAGTTACAAATGAATGAAGAACAAGTGAAATGAAGAATTGATGTAAACATGAATTAAAGACCAACTTTCCAAAAATCAATTCCCATTAGAAAATTTTCAATTCCCTTTTTGTTGATGAAACCTTTCAACGAGACCTACTATTCATACTTCTTATTCATCATAATTTTCGTATATCGATGAATTTCTTATCTTATAGTTAAAAATAATTGCATGTCAAAGTTGATGAAATTCTTGCTTTTATGTGGATGCCCTTGAAGCCTAATATTTTTCCTAAATCCTTTGAAGCCATGTTTCTTTTCCATCATGTTCTTGAAGACAATTTCGGGATGGAACTTTGGTTGTTGGACAATGGTGCAACAACCATATGACAAGTAACAAAGATATGATTTCCTAAATTTATGCTTCTATCAAATATGAAATTACTCTTGGTGACCACTCTTGTATAAAAGATGAAGGGAAAGGTATTGTACTGATTCTCACTAACTAAAATCAACGACAAAATATACTCAATGTTTATTATGTTCCACACCTGAAGCATAGTCTCATTATTATAAGTCAACTGAAGGAAAACAACTACAATGTAATATTTCAAGGTACAACTTCTAATATTTATGACAAACCTCCTAGTAAAAGACTTATAACGAAAGTAGAAAAAACCAAGAATAGAATGTTTCTCTTGACTCTCAAAAGCACAAATATGTAATAGTTATTTGCACAAAATATCTCAAAGATAGATGACTAACAAATATGGAACTCTTGATATGTTCATATTCCCTTCATGAGTCTTAGTCTTCTTTAAAAACATTATATGGTCACCGGTCTTCCTACTGTGAATGAACGTGAATGTCAATCTGAAATTTGTATTCTTAAAAGTCATAAAAGAGGAAATTTTCCCACATCTTCCAATATAGAAAATATTCTTCAAAAGAATCAATTTGCAGTTTTTTAAATTTTTTATCCTTTATTGATGACTATAGTAGGAAAATATGGATATATTTTCTTAAAAATAAGTTTGATTGATTATTAAAGTTCAAATAGTTCAAAGAAATGGAAAAAAAGCAGAGTGGCAAGTTTTTGAATGTACCGAGATCAGACAAAGGCAAAGCCCAAAGTTATAAACATTTCACAACCTTTTGTCGACAACAAGGCATCATTATGTAGAACACAACTAGTTACACTCCACAACAAAATGGAGTAGCTGAAAGAGAAAACCCATTCAATCATGAATATGGATAGATGCATGCTTCACAAAAATTATTTGTACAATAAGTATTGGAATGATGTTGTCGCTATTGCAGTATATATTCTCAATAGATCTTTGACAATCAATGTTATAGGTACGATACCTCATTAGGCTTGGGGTGGTAGGAAATTAAATGTCTCTAACTTTCGAATATTTGGTTCTATATCATTTTCACATGCTCCATAGAAGCTATGACAAAAAATTGACAACATAAGTGAAAAATGCATCTTTGTAGGCTATAGTGAATAGTTAAAAGCATACATAATCTATGATCCACTCACCAAGAAATTTTTGTTAAGTAGAGATGTTATGTTCTTTGAAAAGAAATCTTAGTTTGAGAAAATTAATGAGTCTTCATATCAACATATTCATCCACCAAGGATACCGATATTTCAAGTACAAGAAGAGCCACAACACATTCGAAATGTTGCTTCTTACAGTAGTGAATCATCAACTTCAGCACATAATTAGAAAAATAGAACCGTCCGAGATATATAGGAGGAAGAACATTATTTTGAGTAGCAAAATATTTTTTCCTTTATTTCATGTCAACCAAAACACTTTGAAGAGGTAGAAAAAAAGGAAAATTGGGTTGATGTAATGAATCAAGAAATCACAACCATAGAGAAGAACGAAACTTGGGAACTGGTTGATCTTCAAAATGGAAAAACCTAAAATGGTGTCAGGTGGATCTAGAAGATAAAATTTAATGAAAAAGGAAATTTTGAGAAACATAAGGAAAATTTGGTTCCCAAAGGGTTCTCTTAATAGCTTGGCATAAGCTACAATGAAACCTTTGCTCTAGTAAGAAGGTTAGATATAGTAATAACTATTTTGGCCACTGCAGCTCAAAATTAATGGCAAGCTTATCAATTGGATGTCAAATCTTCCTTTTTCAATAGAATATTAGAGGGAGAAGTTTATGTAGATCATCCATTTGGTTTTGAAGTTATAATATGAGAATATAAAGTGTATAAGTTGAATAAATCCTTATATGGATTCAAACAAGCTCCCCGGGCTTGGAAAAATCGAAATGACTCTTAGCTCATCAATAATGGATTTTTTAGAACCATCCATGAGCCAACTCTTTATACGAAAACAACTAACGAAGGTACAATTCCTATTGTTTGCCTATATGTTGATTATATTCTCTATACAGGTAATTTGATGTTAGAAAAAATTAAAGTTATCATCTTGGCCTCATGAAGTACTTCTTAGGAGTTAAAATTAAGCAATCCACAAATGGTATTTGTGTCTATTAATCAAAGTATTTCATTGAAATCCTACACAAGTTCAAAATGATTAGTTTCAAATCTGCTGACCTCTATTTTCTCTAAGCAGCAAGCTGCGTAAACAAGATTAAGGATCATCGGTTGATTCTACTTTGTATAAAATTCTAATTGGTAATCTCTTGTATCTCACTGCAACTAGACCAGACATAATGTTTGCAACTAGATTTGTTTCCATATTGATGGAATCACCCACAGATTCTGATAGAAAAGTTTAAATATTTTTAGGATATGTTGTAGGGACACTATACTATGGCTTGGTACAAGAATTTTGAAGATTGTTCATTCTGAGGATAAAAAAAAGACTATGAAGGTTTCTTAGATTATTGGAAAAGCACATCATGATATTTTTTTCACTTGGGAAAAAATATAACCTCACGGCCATCAAAGAAACGACCCATTATTTCAATATATTCTACAAAGGAAGAGTATATAGTGGCAACTTTCGGAGCTTGTCAAGCGGTATGCCAGTATGGCAGAGAATGTTATTAATAATATTTCACATGTTAAAAAGGAAGCAACTCATATGTTCTATAATAACACCTCTTCCATTGCATTTTAAAAAATCATATGTTTCACAAGAGGAGAAGACATTTTGACGCATACTTTCACTTCATTCGGGAGCTTGTAAATAATCGAGATACATTTCTTTATTTATGTGGATCACAAAATCAATTTGTAGAAAATTTTACAAAACCATTAGGAAAAACAATACTTGAATTTCAGAGAGAGCACATGGGCATCGTAAGTACTAATAATTTAACAATGGATATTAAGTGTGGGTCTCATCCTTGTATACTAGTTATGATAGTTAGTTTTAGATTAATTAAATCAGCCTAAGTGTACAGTTCCAGTTTATTTTTACTTTGTATGACTTTACTAGTTTATTTCTACTAAGTATGGTTTTAGTTATTTATTAATGGATGTTTCTTTTTTTCCTATTTAATATATTCAATTGTTATTGAATAATACAAATATTTTGAAGAGCCATTTCCTCTACTTAAAATTTTTATTTCATTGTTGCCTATATTTTTGCTTCTCAATCCGTATGAAGTCCTTCATCCCATTAAAGTTACATGTGACAATTTAATTTATTTTCTTCACGTAGCATTTCCTTTCCAAAAGAAAAGTATTCAGCATGTTAGTACGTCATCCATAATGAAAGTATTATATATGAAATCTAAAACTCGTAAAGTTTTTAAAAACCTTTTGGCTAGTATATACGAAAGGCATGTAAGCAATAAATTATTCTAATTATTATATATCTTTAAATTTAAGAAGCATAAGAATGATTGTTTTGATAAACAATAAAGTCTTTGTTATATGCAACAATTAAGAAAATAGAGTATGAATAAACATTGTTAAAACTTTTCTTATATATAGATGCCATTGAGCTCAAATTCATCATTGATATGGTATTTTTTTAAACCTATAATTTATGTTATTTTCTGTCTTACCATGATGCCGTTCGCATAATGCAATTTAACATTTGTTTTGTTGTTAAATTTATTTAATATTAAAAAAAATTCAAACTAAATAATATATTAAATAAATTTTATAATTATTGTAGAAATAGTTTAAAATAAATTGAATAAAATTTAATTCCGTACATTTTTGTTTTTGACAACTAAGAAGCGGATAAAAGTTTATCAAAAAATAGTAATGGTTATTAGAAAGAAAATATTTATATCAAATTATGTATATTTTATTTCTAATTTTAACATTTAAGATATATTTTTTTATTAACAATAGTAATATGTAAAATATAATAAATAATAAAATGTTTAGAGGAAAATTAGGGGTTAATATTTGGAAGCGGACTTATTTTTTGAAGTTTCTAAAAAATTGTTTGCTAAATTTATGTATTAATATTAAAAAATTATAAATATAAACCGTTTTGCACAAATATTATTAAACATTTTACATTTCGAATCTTAAAGATTAATAAGTTGAGCCCAAATTTCTAAATTTTAAAAGAAATTTCCATGTTTAAAATTTTCACTAAAAATAACTATCTAAAATTAGTACTACAATTTAGTTAAAATTAGTACTACAATTTAAACAATGATCATTACTAAACAAAATTCTTTAATAAAAATTTCTAAATCAAAAATACAATTTAAGCCATAATAATTACTAAACAAGTTTTTGATAAGAATTTCTCACTCTTAAATTATTAATCGGGTAAAAAAATAACAATTAAAATTAGTACTACAATTTAATTAAAATTAGTACTACAGTTTAAACAATGGTCATTACTAAACGAAAGTCTTTAATAAAAATTTCTAAATCAAAAATACAATTTAAGCCATAATAATTACTAAACAAGTTTTTGATAAGAATTTCTCACTCTTAAATTATTAATCGGGTCAATACTATTACTTTATATTATTTTTTAAAGAACAAATCAAATTATAATAATTATATAAATATATATATATATAAATATATAATATAATATATAATATTTTTTTGAAGTAAAAATACCAAAAATAATAATTTCATTTAACTATTTAAGTAAAAAATGTTGATTTCACTAATTAAACCATTTTATTAAAAAATAGAGTGCAAACCGGAAATTCAAAGAAATAGAAAAAAATAAAAGGTTATCCTAAATTTTTCAATGATAATATTAAGGTGTTATAATATATCGATATTTCTTTTGAATGAATTCTCTAATAAAGTTAAATGTAGAATTTTAAAACCATTCATAATTATACCAATAGATTCTATTTATTGAAGGAATGGAAACTTGTTTCTTTTAAATTATAATTAAAGTTTTAATTTTTCATTTTTAAATACAAAAAAAAATAAAAAAATAAAAAATATGATTAAAAATATTAAATAATTTTATTTATAGTTATTGAAATATTTTTAAATTAATTATTATGAATTTATAAAGAAAAAAAAAATAATAAAAAAAAATGTGAAATATGATGATTAACATTCAAAACTAATATAGTTTATTGGATATTAAGAAAGTAAAAAAATTAATTGTGACTATTTAATATTTGATGTCTATAGTCAAAGAAAAAAAAAGAGAGAAGGGGTTCAAGATCACTATAGTTTTAGTGGCTTCACAAGTCAAAAGATTAGAAACAAATAGAAATACATTTCCTATAAACTTAAGAAAAAGTATTAAATTATATTAATTGCATGAGACCTATCTTCATATAAATTAGATGGAGTTTATTAAATTATATTATTAATCGAAAATAAAAATTTCATTACTTATAAATCTCATAGATTTTAGGCTTTTGAAAGTTTAAAGGTTTTAATGTAGTTTATTGAGTTGAGAGGCTCATTCTATAGCCCAGTATGAGGGATACATAAGTTTGTTTGTATGTCCTCCCTCTTTAAAATAAAGATTAAAATAAAAGAATTATGTTCCAAATATTAAAAAACTATATCAATTAAATTTAATAAAATGAATACTCTATTAAAAAATAACTAGAAGTCAAAAAAATGTGTGAATTAGATGATTTAAATCTTATAGCTTCCCAATTAATATTTCAACAAAAGATTAAAATAAACTATCTTGAAAATCTATATTAATTAATTTATAGCCATATCAGCTTCATATATATTTCTATTATGCGGAAAAAGATATTAGCTTACTCGTTAAACTTTTTATTTGGTCCTAATATATTTTATTTAGCATTACAAAATACCAATTGTAATTTTATGTCGATATCAACTCATATATTATCTAAAAAAAAAAAAAAAAAAAAAAAAACTTTTATGGTTAAAATTTTTACTTTATTCTCTATATACTTTATTTTAGCATTCAAAACTTACCACATTGTATTTTGCACTTCATAAATTTTACACCTAAAGAAATTTGATCTCTCTAAACTCATATTAGATACTTAAAATGGATCTATACTAATTATATTTTTGATCAATAGAATTAAATCTTTACTTAAAATAAATCTATGGTAACTATATTCTTTATCGATAAAATTATATCAACCAAACCCAACAAAAACGTAGTAAATTGGCTCAGTATAATTTACCATGTTAATATTAACATTTTATATAATAATCCAATCTATTGCCCTTGCATTCCAGATGAGAATAACACTGTTTAGCGACGCTAAAGTACGAGCCCCTCGTAGAAACTTCTTCCTGCCCTCTTCAGCAACACAAATGGTGGAATTTGAAGTGTGACAAACAGTCCCCCTCTCCCTCACCACAGGCTTAATCCAATGACCGCACAGGCTGTCAAATTTTAAAAAATCCTATCCAATAAGACACAGCGGTATCTAATTGGGTAATGCTGAGGTGCACTATCTAAGTGGTTAGAAGCGCATGTGTTTTCCGTTCTTCAAAGTATCATAACATCCAAAGTATCTTCAAAGTTGACAGCTTCGTTTACAACTTCTAAATACTGGTCAATAGTTAATTATTATATTATAGTGGATGATATCGTAATAAGCTTACGGGTACATGTTAGTCGGTAGCTTCCTAGGATAGGTTAGGTTGAATGAAAAATAGGTTTAATTGTGAAATTTTGTAAGCTACTTTGTTATTTTTCATTAATAAAAGAACGTTTTAAAAACTAAATTATATTATCACAAGGTGGAAAGAAAAAAACTTTATTCGCAAAACAATTTATTTTTATGAGTAATGAATTTTGAAAATTAATTCACTCAATGATTCGTTTTCAATAATCAAATCTACAATTATTAGTGATCATATCTAATTTATTTAATTGACAAATTTTATATCAAAAATGTTTATTTTCATAATATTTATCTAGAAAATAATTTAATTGGTGCCACTTAGAGTAGTATAGAGCATGATGGATATAATGCTAAGTTACTTTCTGATCTGAAGGTAGTCCTGTTTAAATTTTGTGACCCATTTTAAGGGTTTATGTGGCTTTAGCCATTCATAAATGATTTCAACTACTTAGGTATAATTTTGTTAAGAGTTCTCAAACCACAGAGTAAACCTAAAAAACTCAAACAACTTCAAAAACAAACAAAATCAACTATTAATAATACCTTGTTTACTGAAAACCAAATAACGCTGAAAATGCTGAGGATAGAGATAAAAATTCTCCAATATTATTTGATGGGGTATGGCGTTTAGGCGAATAAGAAATGGTAGGACAAGTATATGCCGGTCAGTTTTGTCTTTAATCATTTGATGTACATTTTATGCGCACTGAGCAAAGTCGACAAGGAAATGCCACGGTAGTGCATATGGGAGCCTGATAATGAATTAACGTTTTGTCTTTCTCATTATTTTAAAAAATAATTTGGGCAATTCTTTGATTGAAATTAAATTTGGGCATAAAGTTGAATGGATATGTGGATTCTGGTTGTAAAGATAAATTCAAGGATTAGTATTTCCCTTTCTAAATTTATTATTAAACACTTTCGACACATGAAAATGAAATATTGAGTCGTTAAACCGATCGATGTCGATAGTCACGTCGAGATAAATCGACAATAAATTATTTAAATATTCAGTCGTGGTGCAAAATAATTTATATAACAAACAATCATTTAGATATCGACTTGTGAAGCTGATCGATATCAATACTCACGTCTAAATAACTTTAAACAACGAGAAAACATTTTAATATTGACTCGTGATCCTACTGCTTCGCTAAGATAGTAAAACAAAATCAGCGGGATGATTCTCTTACCATGTAAGGTTTGGGAATGATACCTTAAACATATCATATTCGAAACCATGGAACACAACGATACCTTAAACATATCATATTCGAAACCATAGAGCTACTTAAGTTTATGTAATTTCTACCAGTAATAAAAGGACTGTTGATGTGTCCCCATGGTTTTTCTATTAAGTTGTTAGGTTTTCTATACTTTCTTTTTCTTTGTATGCTTTCTTTTATTTATGATCAATATTATATTATGAGGGTGGGAAAAGTTTCTATTGAAAATTAGACCTATCCTTATTAATGGTTATTTATAATATAACAATAGTATTACAATAATTTTATTTATTGGAAATTGGTATGTATAGATTTTATATATAATTGGTTCAATGGAATTAATGATAAGTGTTTAAAATTTTGTTGGGATAAATTTCACATAGGGAGATTTAAGATGGAAGATATACTCATAAATCTAAATATCTTTAATGAGAGGCTTATGAAGATTGGGAAAAAAAGTCATATCTATAGGTAAATGTTATTCTTCAACATATTTTGGGGGATATGGTATACTTTTATCTTTAACTAGAAAATACCACCAAATCTTTATTTTGTTTATGATGAAGTGGTTAGTTAATTTCAAAAGGGAATGAAGGGAGTTCAATAGTTAAACATCTAAATGAGTTGCACAGGATGGTTAGCTCACTAAATTCAAGATTTGGTGATGAAATCAAGGCTCTTTTAGTTATGGGCTCTATGCCTAATAGTTTGAAAAAATTGGTTATCACCATAACTAATGCAACAACAAACATAATTTAAGCTTTGAAGATGTTTCTAACAGTTTTTTAAAACAACAAATGCCCAAGAAACCTAAGGGAAAAGAAATATAAAATATTAAAGAATTCACCCTTAGTGATTATAGAAGATGATACGATAGAAGGAAATGAAGGAGACCAATCTCTAGGAGGAGGCCACGGTCTAGGCATGGAAGCAAAATATGCTATCATTGCTGGAAATTTGACCATGTTAAAGAAGGACAAAAAAGAGAAATTTATACCCAACAATATTGAAGAAACGTTTTTAATGACAATATAAGGTGAGGCATTAATCAATGTTACTGAGGATGATGCATGATTTTATGCATCCAATCAAGGTAGTGATTAGATTTTAGATTCCACAATCCCCTACCATGCTACAACAAGCAAAGAAATATTTATTTCTTATACATCTAGTAATATGGGTAAGGTTACGAGCAATAAAATATATAGTAATATTGAAATAATGCAAGTAATAAGCACACACGATGGTTGTATTTTATTTCTAAGTAAGTTAGGCATGTCTTGTAGCTTGGAATGAATTTGATTTCAGCTATAAATGTATATGATGAACGCTACCATATAAAGTTTGTAAGGGAAGATTGGAAATTGTGAAAGGTTCATTGGTTCTTGCAAAAGGGTAGAAAATAGGCACTATCTTCACTTAAAATCATGGTTGCAAAACTAAAATATTATTGTTGTTAGAAAGAGGAGTTCGAAGGAAATTTATGGCACAAAAGAATTAGGCAAATCACTAAAAGAGGCCTAAAAAATTTGTTGAGCAAAATATTTGTATTGATATAAAGTGTAGAAAATTTAAACTTTATGAACATTGTATTATGGGTAAATAGAAAACGGTACCATTTTTAAGAGATTGTCCTAAAATAAATTAAAAAATATTATATATGGCACACTTTGATAGTTGTGGGTGAATTAATGTAAAATGACTTAGTTGTTTTTTTTTCACTTTTATTGATGGCGCATTAAAGAGGCCATGGCCTTTGTCTATTAAGAACAAAAATCAGCGTAATACTTTTGATAAATTTTATATGGCTCTGGAAAGAGAAGCTAATAAGTTATTGATATGCATTAGAAAAAACAATAGAGGGTAGTACTCCAAGGCATTTGAAGAATATTGTAGCAAATATGCCATAAAGCATGAAAAACGCTTTCTCCCACCACACAACAAATGGAACAGTTAAGAGAATGAATTGGGCAATAGTGGACAAGGTGATATTTATGCTTTCAAATTCTAGTTTTCCTGAATCTTTTTGGCCAAAATTTTTTCACATAGCATGTTACTTAATAAATCGCTTTCCCACAACTTCACTTAGTGACATTCCAAAAAAATGTGGACCCTTAACTATTTACACTGCACTCACTTGAAATTATTTTGTTGTAAAGTGCACATCAAAGTTTTTGAAGAAGAAAGGTCAAAGTTGGATGGAAACTAATTTAAATGTGTTTTCTTATAATTTAAGTTGACAATAATAAGACCCTCTAAAATCGAGAATTATCAAAGGTAGATATGTCATTTCTATCAATGAAAAAGTGTTTAAAGTTATTGACAAAGGTGCGGAGATAGAGAAATTTGTTTAGGAGCAATATGAAAATTAGCCAACACTACAAGAAAATATCCATGGAAACAATGAGAAGTAAAATGAAGATGAAGGAAAAAAACAAGAAGAACATGAAGAACAAAATCAATAGCCATTAAGAAAAATATCTCCACAAAATTTATCAATTTGTAGGTCTAATGGCCCACATAGACCTTCAAAGAGGTATTCCCCCTTAGACATATTTTATTTTCTAATGAAGGTGAACCTACATATTTACATGAAATATTTGAAGGAGAAAATGATGTGAAATGGAAAAGGCTATGTAAGAAGAAATAGAATCTCTACATGAAAATAAGTCATATGATTTCGTTAAAAAACCAAAAAAGAGAAAGGTCTCTAAGAATAAGTAGGCATACTGAATAAAACATGAAGGAAAGAAAACTAGAAAAAGATTAAAATATAGATTATTAACAAAAGGAGTTGGAGAAGAACAAATTATTGACTCTAAAAATAATCCCTAATAGTTAAAATGTTAGAAAGATGAGTTGCACTTGGCCTTTTTTCTACTTTAAATTTAGAATTAGAGAAGATAGATGTGAAGACAACCTTAGTCCATGGATATTTGGAAAATGAGATAATTATGGAACAACTAGAAGATTTTGTTAAAAGGGGTAAAGAAAATTTGGCCTCAATGTTAAAGAACATTCTATATGGACATATACAATCTCCCCTTTAATGGTATAAAAATTACACTCTTTACGTTTTATCATGGTTTTAAAAGATTAAATGCACATCATTGTGTATACATTAAAAGAAATGAATTTGACAATTTCATTACCTTATTATTATATGTTGATGATATATCTATTGTTGGAAAAGATAATTGATGATTAATAGATTAAAGCAAGAGCTCAAACATGACATTGCAATGAAGAATTTACTAGTAATAAGCCAAATTTTGGGAATGGAAATTATAAGTGACACATAAAGAAATAATTCATGGCTATCAGAAAATCAATACCTTGAAAATGTATTCGAAAATTTTAATATGCCTAAAGAAAAACTTCTAAATACAACTCATGTATCTCATTTCAAATTAACCATCAATAAGTATCCATCTAACATTAAGGAAAAACAATAATTTTCCACCCTTCCATATCCTTCAGTTGTAGGATGTTTAATGTATGTAGTCATATGCATAGGCCCTAACATTACACATTCAGTTGGAGTGGTAAGTAGATTTCTTAAAAATTGAGGGAAGGAACATCTAGATGTAGTAAAATGGATTTTGAGAGACATTAAAAGCTAAATTTCTCAGTGTTTGTTGATACTTTACTAAAAGAATTTACAATTTACATATTTTTATATGGCGGGTGACATGGATTCTAGAAGATTCATAACATGGGACATGTGTACATTTGCAGGAGCTATAGTCTCATGGGTATTAAGATTACAATAGGTGGTGGCTTTTTCTACCACAATTAGGTATATTGTAGCTACTAAAGGATGCAAGAAAATAACACAGAGGAGGAGGTTCTTCAACAAGCTAGGCTTGCAACAGGAAAAATATAGAGTAAATTGTAATAGCCAAAGTATAATCCATCTTGTGAAAAACACAAACTTTCACTACAAGGTACGAAACATATTGATGGTAGATATTGTCATATTAACCATGTGCAAGATAATGGGCTACCATAATTAGATAAAATAAACACACAAGTAAATCGAGATTGTATATTAACAAATATTTGGGAAAGGGATAAGCAAGACATTTGTAGAATTTCAACCAAGTGTCATACAAAAGTGAATGAGAGATTTTTTGCTCTAAATTAGTAACTATAAAATTCACATAACCTTATATTTGATATTAAGTGGGGGATTGTTATGTGTGAGTAGAAATATTTAGAATAATATCCTTTTTATTATTATTTTCTTTGAATGTCATGGAGACTTCTACATGAACTTAACTAAGGTTTAAGGCTTTTTCTTGAATGTAGAAGATAACTAAGACTTCTGGTCCAATTTAACGAAGAATTTTCCTACAATGTAATGTAGAATTCTTCTATAAATAAGGTTGAATTTATCCATTGTGGGTGAAGCCAACGGTAGTTGGGCTCACAAGATGAAGAAATAAATAGTTGCTAATCTTTCCCATACTTTATACAAGTATATTGCTAAGTTTTCTATTTCAATTTTGTGTTTCCATGTGTTATTTTATTTTTGATAAAATATTATTTTTTAAGGTGGTTCAATGAGACTTGGTGACCACTACATCTACTAAAAAATACAGGGAAACCAGCCTGAAGGGATCTACCTGTTGGCCAAACAAGGACAGCCTAACCCGAAGGGAATCAACCAGATTTAACCCTGTAACCACCCAACTAAAAAATACTTTGCAATGGGAACTCACTGAGCTAATCCTTAAAACTATTTAATCAAATATTATATTAATAATATCTATATAATTTATTACTTATTATATAACATAGTTCATGTATCTCTCTGTTACACATACTCATTTCTGTAGTTATGATGATTATTGCATGTTTATCTTTTACATATCAAGCTAGTTTGACAAAGAATACGAAATCGCTTCTCTTGCAGTGTGCTGACAGCAACATGGCCATGGTTTCAAATCTGTTTGGTTTAAGGCATCGTCGTGTACCACGCCTCGATGGTGAGAGAATCGTCATGCTGATTTTGTTTTATTTTAATGATCTCGAGGTGAACATTGTCATAGATCTATATATTTGATTTCCTACCCAGCAGTAGGATCACGAAACAATATTAAAATAATTTCTCGTTGTTTAAAGTTCTTTAGACGTGAGTATTGACATCAAACCACTTCATTTGTCAATATCTAAACGATTGTTCGCTATATAAATTATTTTGCATTATGAGTCAATATTTAAATAAGTTATTTTCGATATATGTTGTATTGACATTGATCGGTTTAACGAGTGAATATTTAAATATTGGATGTGTTGAAATTGTATACTAATTTTGGAAAGAGAAATATAAATGGTTTATTTACCTTTAAACCTAGAATCCACACATCCTTTCAATTTGTGCTCAAGTTCAATCACAAAATTGACCCTAAGGAGAAAGACAAAATCTTAACCTGTGATCGAACTCCAATATGCAGAACTCAGGCATTTCCCTTGTCCACTTTGCTGAGTGCGCATAAAATGTATATAATATGTCTAAGACAAAACCGACAGCAAGGCATATACTTGTCCTACTATTTCTTGTTCGCTCAACCTTCACCAATATTAAAAAAAAATCATTTTTGCCCAGTGTTTTTTAGCATTTGGTTTTGTGTAAATTAAATTAGATATTAATGTTGGAGAAACTAATTCTAACTAACCGCTGGGTGTTAGAAATATCCATGGAAGTGTGACATTCAGTTAAAGTTTATAAATATCCATTTAAGTGTGCCAGTCAGTTAAAGTTTAATCCATTTCAATTGAGTCCCACTCCAATGATTTGTTATTGATATTTTATATATAATCTTATTTAACTGCCGATAATATAGAGAAAAGAATTTCGTCTCCACTTGTTTCATTCTATATCATGATATTCTCTGAGAGCAGTAGAGATCAAGAAATAGAAGAGGAGAAAAAGCCAGCTGTGAAGAAGATCCGGTCATGAAACCAGTTACTGCATAGCCAGTCAAGGAATGTCATGAAACCAGTTAGTGCATAGCCAGTCAAGGAAAGCCAAGAAGAGAAAATCCGATGGTTCACGGATCCATTAGTCAAAATCGTTTTTTTTTTTTAATTCATGGAGTGGAACTAATTTATTAACGCACACAAGTGTGTCAACAAATCGTGTTACCTATCAAATTTCCAGGGCCCTCTTCACAAAGGGAGCGTTAGCTAGAAAATTTAAAAACAAAGCGGCTTCACTAAAAGTCCATATAGGCACAAAGTTTGAAACATGAGCCGAAAAACATAAAGCAGAGCCCTAAGTACGAGGTTGAAAGCACAAAGGCCTTTGGGAGAAGATGTCACGAAAGTTGAAAGAATGAAAAACCACCGGTCAAAAAGGTTTTTCGAAAGTTTCATGTTTATTAAAAAAAGGTACTTCTTATAAAGGTCATGCAGTTTTTTTCATTAAACAAAGGGCTTCATATTTTATTAAACAAGGTCATTTGTTAGAGCACCGCTTTGTAAATTCGTTCCAAAAGTTTTAATGGGACTTATGTGATTTCCAAAAGGGTTTATTTAAATAAAAATGATTCTACATATTTGAATGTTATTTTCAAAAAGGATCATTTACATAGGGCTTATTGAAAAAATAAATAAAGTGATGTTGTTCAAATTACTTATGGGTTTTGTAATATTTTTGAAAGAAAAGGTGTGTGAAAGTTTTTGTAAAACCATCACTCTTGTAGAGAATTTCTAGACTTATTTGTTTATAGAAATTAAGATGTAGAGACTTATTTCTCCATGATACCTATTATTTTCAAGCCATTTGCTAAGAATTGTTAATTCAATGTTGTAGTTAAATTGAATAGTAAATGCATTAGTCTCAGTCATGTATTTAACTATTTTGATTGATAGATTATCCTTGCATTTCCATTTTCAACTTCAATTTCATCATTCACATGTATATCTAGCAATGTGTTTCTCTTTATTCACCATGCCCTTGCTATATATATCTTACATAGTCAACCTTAACTTCAAAAATCTATTCAACGAACTTATCTACTTCTCTACAATGTTTAGCATGATGGAACTCTTGTTGAATGACACCAAGGGGCATATATGGTTTTCAGTATACAAGTATGTGATTCTAGGATGTACAAATGCATCTCGATATTAGGAGGATGTTCTTCATATTGAATAAGGAGTTTTATGTAACTCATTTCTCTTATCTATCATGGAGTTATGATCCATGCTCTCTTTAGTATCCATGGTGTGTACTTGTAGTTCCTTATGATATTTTGACTATTTGGTCCATAATAGTTACAACCTCCACTTCTTCAACATGTTCAATAACTTTGTTTGAGTCTACTTGATTCATCGTGATGTTGATCATAATTTTTCTCTTTTCACTATATTTCATCTCAAGAATATCCCAAGCTTCTTTTGACGACCTAGTTGTTGCTACAGTTTCATAAAAAAATCTCTCATTCAAGCCTTGCTAAATATGAATCATGGCCTCATAAGATACCTTCTTGGGGGTTCTTCAAATCCATTTAACACAATATCCCATAAGTATTCTTAATTTGAGCTAGTTCTCATGTTAGTGTCCAAAGCTTCATAATTTTTACTAGAAAAAGGTGGTGGTATATAAGAATCACTACTCAAATCAATGCATATAAATCCATATTTGGTCAATTGACTAGAAAATATTTGTACCTCAGATATAATCTTTTTCCCGATTTTTTTTTTTGCTTCTATAGTTTTTTCATTTTCTTTTTAAAATGGAGATCATCCTTGGGTGAGTTTATTACTCCATGCAATGACTATTTCTCTCTCTTTATTTCTCTCTTTCTTATTTACATTTATACTTTCTTTAGCTCTCTTATATTTTCTTATCCCTTCTATCTTATCTTACCCTGTTATTCAAACTTTTATTGCACTATCTAAAGAACAAATGTAGGATTCCAAATGTCAAATCTAGACAAATATTGTTGACATGATAGAGTAGAATTTGAATTATACATATTTTCCATTTTCTTGTAAAAAAATAGAAACAATCGCTATGTAAGTTTACTACTCCAAGTAATTACTACTTCTCTCTCTTTATTTAACTTTTTTTCGTCCCTTTTATATTCTCTTTCCATTTTTTTTAAATTTTATTGCACCAATTTATCTAAAAAAAAGAATGGCTACTTGCAAATGTCAAATCCACACAAATATTTTCCAACATGATCGAGTATAATTTCATTTCTAAATCAAATAATAATGATTCATGTGTTCTAAGATCTCAGAAGAACATAACGCATAATCATGGTGGCCAACATTCTTCTTTATTGAAGCAACAAATTTTAGATTTGACCCATTAACTAGAAACACGCCCTAATTGAATTCAAATATAATGTTAGGTTTTTTTCCTTCTATCAAACACAACACCAATGCTCCAATGCAACTTGAACTCAAGAATTAGATGGCTTGCTAGCTCTAAATATTGAACCTAAATCTATAATGACAATGAAATAGTGTCCCTTAACCTAGATCTTTCCTTTAATATACAACCAAACAAATGGACAAGGGAGATGTCATATTTGAATTCCTAACTTGTTTGGATATTTTACCCATGCTTTGATACCAATTTTATTGGGGGGAGAAGATAAATACTAATATGTAGAAAGCTAATAGAAAAATAATACACACTCACACTCATACAATAAATATCAGACATATAGAAAAACAAGACATGGCGGAAAAGGCATGAGAGACTTTCGTGTAGTCTCTCATTCTCATGAATTTCATTATTAAAATAATGTTTATGATACATATAAATACATGAGGAAGTTGGTCTCAAGATAGTACGTCTATATTGGAGACTATGGTTGATGGAATATCTCAACAACACACTAATCTAGGAGCATAACTAGTTGGAGAGAATCTCTCAACCAGCTAAGGCTAAACTGATTCCTAACCATGAGGAACAAACTCAATCTAGAAAGGTAGGATTAAATTGTAACTTTCATGATTTTAATTAATTTAATTATTTGGACTTAGAATTGTTTTTAATGTGAGTGTGACGCTAACATTCCACCCCTCAATGATAAGTCCAAAATAAGAACAAGGAACCCTCTTCCAAGTTCTCAATTTGATCCTCAAAAAACATTTTCTTGAAAAAAATACCAAAAGTGGATGCTAAAGAAATTGCAATATGAGGAGACCATGAGTCAGCCACATGTCTAATTCATCTCTAAATGTCACTTGACAACTCCATCACGTGCCAAGCTACAAAAGGATCCATTTATCTTTTTCTTGCAATCAACATTGTTTATCCACTGACAAAATATGATGAATTCCCACTAGCTTATGACGTTGAAAAACAACTCACTGTTGTCTTTTCTATGTTTGAAAATTGTTCATGACTAACTTTGCTATCGATCGCCCACTGGAAAATTTTGTTGATGCTCACTCGGTGATGAAAACTGCCCACTGGCTGCTTTATTGATGTTGTCGAGACTTTTAGTCTGACAACCACTAAAAATGGCCACTTTCTGCTTCGCGGATGTTGTTGAGACTTTCAGTTTAACAACCACTATCAAATATTTGTAGCTTCATGTTCCGGATTTTCCACAGTTTCCAGTTCAGTCTGTCGACGTTTCGAACCCCAACGGGGGTCCATCTTCAGGACGCTTCTGAAGGATAGAATGAATTGAATGAAAGATGATGAGAGAGAGAGCGCTAGGAACCTGTATATAAATACACAAAGGAACCCTAAAATGACAGCTGACATTATTCTTTATTAATTCAAGATTTTTAATTATAATTGCCTAATATTCAATTTCATTTTATTTTATTTTATTTTTCAGATTAATTAATCAATTAATTAACATAATTAATTGATATAATTGATAAAATATTTAATTAAAATGTTTAAAAATTAAAAATCAGCAATTACTTAGTTTAAGGAGATATTTAAAAATCATTTTAATTTGATTTAATTGTTATTTTATTTTATTTTGATATTAGATTAATGAAATTAATATAGTCTTACTTTATTAGAATAAACTACCCCTATATTAAACCTAATCCCCTAATAATATTTTAATTATATTTTTATAATAGTTAAAATTCTTAAACCCCATTTTTCTTATTTTATTTTATTTTTAATTTATTTTAAATTATTGCAAGAGATTTATTATTAACTGCCAAATTATTAATTATTTAATAATTAGATTATTTATTAATAAATTTCTTAATTATAATATTAGCTAAAAAGATAAATTAATTAAATCTTAGTATCCACAATTTTTAATTTGATTATTTATAATAGATTAATAAATTAAGAAAATTCATTTTACTTTCATATTAAGACCTAATTCACATATTCTATGTTTTTTAATAATCATATTTTATTTAATTTATTTTAATATTTAATT
>APFE030895790.1:146998-169262 GCA_000404065.3 Pinus taeda | reverse complement strand
ATTAATTAAATTAAATTAAATTAATATAATTAATTAAATAAAATTAAATAAAAGATTGGGATGATTAATTAATTATTAAAAACATACCTTCTGACCGGAGGGTCTATTGATCTTGAGCTTCCAAGGGATTCGAAGGGGTAATTCGTCTGATCAGGGGGAACCAGTTCCCACTGATTTCGCTTCCATTGTCCCTGTTGAGGTTCTGCGGGAATTTCATAATTTCAATGGCCTCTCTGATTTTCCTTTTGTGACAATTGTCCTCCCTTGCAATTACCTTGGCGTCTTCCAAACACATGTGATGTTTGGTCTTCGATGAGTGTTCTGCAAGGGCCGACGTACGAGATCTATCCTTCTTTATGTCAGCTGCGTGCTCCTTAAGCCTTGTTTTTAGAGATCGACCTGTTTCCCCAATATAACTCTTCCCACACGAGCAGTCAATCTTGTACACACCCTTGAGTTGCTGACGATCGATGTTGTCCTTAACTGACCTCATCATCTGCCTTATGGTTCCACATGTTGTAAATTGAGTATCTATGTTTTTCTTTTTTAATATTTTCGCAATCTTGTCGGTAACCCCCTGGATGTAAGGAAGATAAACCCTTCCCTGATTTTCTTTGTCCTCAGGGTTTCGCTTAGAGAGGGCCCTGTCTTGAGCTCTTTTTATAGCCTTCTTGATACTCCATTCTTTGTACCCAATGTTTTTGAAGACAGAGGTTAAGTGTTCAATCTCCTCCTTTAGGTGATCCGGGTCAGAAATCCTGAAAGCTCTGACCGCAAGGGTGTTTAAAACGCCGGATTTCTGGGATGGGTGATGGTAAGAGTCAGCATGAAGATAGCTATCTGTGTGAGTTTTCTTTCTATAGACCTGGTGTCCCAAAGTTCCATCTTCCTTTCTACTGATCAGGACATCTAGGAAGGGAATCTTACCATTCTCTTCAAGCTCCATAGTAATTTTGATTTCAGAGGATAAGGAGTTGAGATGATTGAAGAATTTCTTAAGCTCTGCTTTACCATGAGTCCAATTAAGGTTGGTGTCGTCAACGAATCTTTTCCACCATCCTGGTTTTAAGTGGAATGAGTCAAGGGCTTTCTTCTCAAAGTTCTCCATGTACAGATTAGCGACAATAGGTGAGAGCGGGGAACCCATGGCAACTCCTGAAATTTGTTCATAATATTGATCTTGAAAACTGAAGAAGGTGGACCGTAAACAGATTTCCGCAAGTTTTGCTGTTTGAGGATCGGTGGCCATCTTTATAACATGCATAGCTTCATCAAGGGGAATCTTTGTAAACAATGATACGACATCAAAGCTGACTAGAATATCATCTTTATCCACCTTTTTATCCTTGATAAGATTTACAAAATCTGCTGAGTCCTTTATGAAGGAGTCTGTTTTACCCACCAGAGGTTTTAGGATTTTGGCTACATATTTAGCTAATTCATATGTAGGGGAACCGATAGTGTTAACAATTGGTCTGAGAGGGACCCCTTCCTTATGGATTTTCGGTAATCCATAGATTCTAGGAATAACCTCACAGGTGGGCATCAACCTCTTTTTTAATTTGTCATCAAGGTTGGTTTCCATGATGGCTTTCTTGACCTGCCTCATCACCTTGGGAATTGGGTTAGTATTGACCTTTTTATAACTCCCACAACTCAAGTGCTCATTCATTTTGTGAATGTAGTCTTCCGTGTTTAACACCACGGTTGCTCCACCTTTATCAGCTTTCAGAACCACTATATTATCATTATTACGGATAGACTTCAGAGCCTCTCTCCCTTCTTTCAGAACCACTATATTATCATTATTACGGATAGACTTCAGAGCCACTATCAAATAATTTTCACAAAATTATTTGTGAATTCCCCCTCTTCCGGTGTAGGAGTGTTTCACTAGTGTACTCCCCCATTCAACTGCACTAGAGTACCATCTTCATTTTTACTGTTGGTTGCAATATGTGTGAGTGAATTCGACTGTAAAACTTATACAATCTTTTGACCATGGATGACCAGTCCCAAGAATCAATCCATGAATAATTGATTTTCAACCTGGTTGATTATTGTTGCTTGCTGCATTGTGTTGCTGAATGATTTGACTTTCCATAATGGTGACAAGGATGGATATCAAAACATTGATCTTCCAAATGACCAGTTCTTTGACAATGAAGGCATTTTTGTTTGACTGCAACTTTAGTTTGTGTGTATTTCTGTTTGTCTCCAACTTCAGTTTGTGTGGATTTTTCTTTATCTACACCTTTCTCAAAACTAGCCGATGTGATTTGTGCAAGAAACCATGTACTAACAAACTTAGTGGGCCTTGAATAATCTGGGATATGCAATTTGGCGTCATCTTTGACATATCTTAAGCCTCATCTATTTTTTTTTACTTTGGATTTCTTCCCATGGCTTGATGATTGGTTTGGAATAAAGTTGAACTTTATCAGTGACCACTTCGACAATTGAAGTTGGTTGGATCAATGACTTGGAATCAACTTCTTTATCTTCATTTTTACAGATGAACGACTTGAAAACATCACTTTTCTGTTGCAACTTATCTCTTTGAAGTTGTGACTCCAGTTGATGAAACTCAATCATTTCATGTTCATGTTGAAGATGCATTTGAATATTAGAAAGAGTTGTTTTGCTTATGTTCACCATGTCCCCTGCTGATGATAAAATCAAATCGTTAACAATTTTGGACGGTTGAATGTGTGTCACCATGTTAGCTTGCTTACTTTGAATTTAGGCTCACTTGATGATGATCACTTTTCTTGAATGTTTCACTGACACTTTGTGAATGCTTCAATCAACTTCACACTAGCTCATTTGTTGTAGATGTGGTGCTTTGAACTTTCACACTTGATTTTGACACGCTTGCTTGCTTGTTTTTTTGAATGAAATGCTCGCTTGCTTTGTTGTTTGTTACAGTTGCGTTAAACACTGGCTTGATTTGATGCTCACTAGAATTCATAATTGTTTGATGATGGTTACTTGCTAGATGGCTTGCTTGAACTTTCTTAATTGATTACTGACACATTGTGTTTTCTTGAATGTACTCACTGAATGTACTAATTTTAAAAAAGGAAGGGTGTCGAACATTTTCGAAAATACACCCAAGAGACAAATGACAAGCTCAATCTAGATGACTCAGTTGAAGACTTACTTTACTTAATGTATTCACCTTAACAATTCAAATTAGGATGTCGGTTACAACCGAGAATGCACCTGTACAATTCAGTTAAAAAATGTGTATTTGCAAGTGATACAAAAAGTGTTGATGATTTGGATGTCATCTTGGCTTGAAATGCTTATCAAGTTGATGATGTGGCACTTTGTGCTTGTGTGCTTAAGCTTGATTACAGGAGCTTGATTAAGCATTCTTATACTTAAGCCTGCTTATGTGCATGTAGTTGTTTTAAGCATAAAACAAAGAGAGTATTTTGATAATCTGAACACAAGTCATGTACACGCATTCATTACACATGGTGTACCTAAGATCCCCTTATTCAATTTTAGGCAGATTTAGGACACAAGCACCACAAAAATTATGATTTTATTAATTACTTGAGCACATCATTCTTTGTCACAAATTTGTAGTGTAAAATTCTCAATGAGAATGTCACACTTGCAAACTTTCGAAGCAAATTGTCTTCAAAAAACCACCTGTAGTGACTCAACTACTCTGAAAGTAAAATATTACTTTGAATTACAATAATGACTTTCACTCAAACAAATTCACTTGTCGCTCCAAATTTACAAAATATGCACCTTATGACTCCACAAAATCATTTATTACTTCACTACATAAAGAATTAGAAATACTCCTTATCCCTCCAAAATGTACAAAAATCACCTCTTACTTCGAACTCCAAAAAACTTATCACTCCAAAAAACATTCATAACCCACCTTATCTCTCATCAAAACTTTATCTAATTTATGATCACTTAAAACTCAAACATATTAAAATCCCCTTTTCACATTACACCACTCATTCTTTATTATGCATAAGGTTTATGAAAAATACAAGTAAAAAAAAGTTATCAACTCACGTTTTTCGAAATGCACTTTTTCCCATGCATAAAACCTTTAAAATATTACTCCATTAAGTGTGGTTTAAAAAGATTTGAATTTGGATATTTGATCTACGTGATGGATGAGAATGTTCGAATAGTTGGAGGAGGACACTCACTTCAACAACATGCTTTGACCAACGCATCAATGCTTCCACACATATCAATCAAACAACTCCACACATTCCTTCACTGGTTCGTGTTATAACTATGTCCACGATTTAGCACGTTCATAATTTGATGCCAAATGTCCAATTTAGCTATAGCTTCATGTTTCCTTCGTCATACTCAGTAGCAACACTTTAACTCTATTTCTTCTTGGTTTATTCTGTGTTAGGCATTGGAAAAATTCAAGAACCAATAATGCCGTAGAACGTAAGGCTAAACCTTCAAAATAAAAACACTTATATAAGATATTTTGCACTTAAAAAACTCCTCTGAAAACCTAAATCGACACAAATCTTCTCGGTGAAACAAAATGGATATTTTAGAAAGGACCAAACCATAGAAATAAACCATCATTGAAGGCGGTAAGAGAAAGTTCCAAAGAACTCAAAATTTCGAATCCCACTAAGTTGTTTCTAGACTTCTTTTAGAAATAGAAATATGGATCTTAATTAAAAGGCAGAGTGATAGTAGTTTCATTGCAATTGATGGAAATTATCTAAGCAAGTTCATATTTACCAACAGTCAAGGCGTTGTGAATTGCTGACGCAATTGTTGTCATCATACCAAATTTTGTTCCCAATACAAATTGGACGTGACCATCAATTCTAACACTTGGAAGATAGGTGCCACAACTTGCGCATTGCCAGATGATAGATTGAAACTATGTGCTGGATGTTGGGAGTGACCCCAACTGAAGCTCAAATCAAAGATATTGCCAACTAGGGCATTGAACACCACAACCTTCGCGATGCATCATGGATTGAAAAGCATTTGCAGTCATGATTTCCAAGTGAATCTAGTTCATCGAAGGTGACCCAAGGGAGGCAACGACAACACTTCCAACATTGGGATATCGGGGCTCCATGCTTCTAAATTTGATGGGGCTGAACGCTTCAACCACATATTCATAGATCATAGAAAAACATTTGACATTTTTTTTGTGATGTGCTATTCCAGGCATATGACACCCAATAAAAATTGAAGAAATAGAATTGGAATAGACTCTAATTCGGCAATGAAAATGTTAATCAACAAATTCTCAGGTGGACTCAATTCTAAAGAATGTGAATTGGCGATCTCTATTGTGCCATTGTATTTTGGAGCTCACAACTTGCATTGAGCATATCTACAACCAGGAAAATGAATGGCTCCCGATTCACCAATATTTCTAGCGATCAACTTGAAGTTCAGATAGAAACTACAATCTATGGATGGGGCAGAACCGTTGGAATAGACTCTTTATCTAGCAATTTCACCATCAAATCCAATGAGCCAATGATCCAGATTTGGCTCATCACAATATTAGTAGCTCGTGGCCTCCACCCAACACATTTACTTGATTCCTAGACAAACTTCATCCCTCCATTCACTGCATATAAGTTTCACCGTGACACTAAATCTACAGATCCTCCTCTCATGCAATAGTCCGCTAACTTGATATTACACCTCTACGCATATTACAATGAAGAAACAAACCATTCTTTACTTACTTTCTCTCTCACTCCCAAAGAGAAAACCATTAGCTATGATACCACATGTAGAAAACTAATAAACAAATAATACACACTCATACTCATACAATAAATATCAAACATATAGAAAAACCAGACATGGCGGAAAAGACATGAATGACTTTCCTGTAGTCTCTCATTCTCATGAATTTTATTATTAAAATAATGTTTATGATACATATAAATACATGAGGAAGTTGGTCTCAGGATAATATGTCTATCTTGGACACTATGGTTGAGAAAATATCTCAACAACACGCTAATCTAGGAGCCTAACTAGTTGGAGAGAATCTCTCAACCAACTAAGTGTAAATTGACTCCTAACCATGAGGAACAAAATCAATATAGAAAGGTAGGATTAAATCCTAACTTTCATGATTTTAATTAATTTAATTATTTGGACTTAGAATTGTTTTAAATGTGAGAGTGAGGCTAACATAAAAGCTATAATTTTGTTAAGTATTGAATAAACATATAAAAAAGAAAAAAAATGAGTTATATCTTAACCAGTAGGATGATAAACCTAAAACATGATAATTTATTGATAAATACGTAGATATATATCTAGCTAATTTATTCTAGAGAAACAAAAGATATCCCTAAAGAATGATCTAGAGAAGAACTAGTTAGAACTAGGTTTACTAATAACAGACATATTCAGTCTCTACAATTAATCTCTTGTAGAGGTTTATAAACTAAAACATTAGTTAGCAATGCATAATTAAAATACCTCAACAATGTTAATTTAGCCATTTGCACCTTGAAATCTATATACTCCTAAATAACGATGACACTAGGAGTATGTTTCAAAAAGTATATTTTTTTAATAATTAACCCTGACAAGGTTGTTGACACCTCCCTTGAAATATTTTGAAAATGTATGTTAAGAAATTTTGGAAAGTACATATGTAAGAGGTTTGATCCATAAAAGTGGCAATTATCTCACATTGGCATCAAGAACACTCATACTATGTGAAAATTGCTAATACCTATTTTTCGCTATCATGTACAAAGGCATTTGTTCTATGGATGGCTATAAGTTTCATTGTATGAATTTATTGTGCCAAACCAAATACTCAACAATGGAGAAACCAACTAGATTTTTTATTGCCAATAAAGAATAATTTTCAAACCAGCACTCTAACTTCTTCCAACAAAATAAACTAGTAGAAGCTTCCAATGAAAATTAATTGAGTTAATTTATATGAATTCACATAACTCTAATCCTTATACATTCACATGATAAAGGTGCTAATCATATAAAGGCATATCTCAAGCAATTTCTTAAGCTTTTCGAATGAGGCTAGTTTCAAACCAAGAATAAAAAAGTGAGTGAGTCACCCTTTCATGAATGAAACATTCAATCATGGCAACTGATTAATTAAAAATTTAGAGTTTCATGGTGTAACACCTTAAGAAGAATATGCTAACATTTGTTTTGTTCTTCTTTTCTTCTCATATGTTCATCACCACATTTCATATAGACATATTGGATAAACAATAATACCTAAACAAATATAGGTTTCCACAAACATCAAATTATAAGAGCTATGCATGAAATAATTTTCCTATCCAGAGCTTTAGGAACAATGAAGATCAATGGTTTGAGTCATTCTTAGTGTGAAAATCTTAAAGGCACCACATCACCAATTAATCACCAATCATATTTGTAATTATAACATTTCTTAGATGCCTTACTATGAAAAAACCAATACAAATAAATTGGAATATGACAGTGTAGTTAGATTGAGAGAAAGGGACCACTCTAGTAAAACAAACAAAAGAACCATCAAACAAACAAGTTCAAGGCCCTAGGAATTATAAAATATATGTCTACCTATTATCGTTATCATGCTAAGATTACACAAATTTCAAATAATGACCAAAGATTAAGACTGAGGTGTGACTATCTTGAGCATTTACATATTACGATTTCGATAGTTATTCTTCGAGGTTGCACATTCCCTACCACGGCATAATATGTAGGGCGTAGAGCATTGTATTGATTCTCCTGGTTGCTAAATGTAGCACCTAGTCATTATCCACCAAATTCCAATGGCCAGGATGCCTAAAATGGTTTATAGGTGAGGGACAAGCCTCAGGTGGGTGTTTAGAAGTGAATATGTTTTCCTAAAGTTGTTGAGGACCCCAAATTGATGAGATTTAAAAAACTATATATATTACATGAACCACCATGTCATATAGGCATGTGGCCAACAAACTAACTCTAATAAGTTGGATTCAGAGAAATAGTGGTCATAGAGAAAATGGAAAGTAAATAGGAAAACATGTCTAGAGTTGGGGAAGAAGGTTTTTTTATAGTAATATTGAAAAGCTTAGAAGGAAAAGCTATGATTTTTGAGAATGGGTTTTCTTCTTTGAAAAACTCATGTTTTCATATGATCTTCTATAAAGAGAAGTACAACTAAAAAAACAGGATTTCCTATCTACCATTTGGGTGTAACTCTTCTCACTCTTGAGGGAGTACTAATATGATATTCAAGGGGATTACAAATACAATTGAAACTGTTGTCAAAATATTGGAAGCATCAAGATCGTGTCTACATAATTCACATGCCTACTTCTATATTTGGATGAACATATATAAACCCTTGATAAGTTGTATAAAATATTACTATCATGACGAACTATGGAAGCAATATCTAGATTACGGAAAAGTCCTCGTTAGGTGTCTATATTCGACAAGTATGTAAATTTATTCCTATATTGTCCTCTAATTCAAATAGGAATACCACAATATTAGGAAAGGAAAAGGACGATGCAAGCTTTGGAATAGTTGTGTCAGTTAGAAGGAATCAAAGGAAAGATGGAAATCCATAAACCAAGGAGAACCTTCATTCCAAAAATAGATATGCTTCCCTTATAGAAGACCTAAATATTCTGTATAATCTAGTGTAAGATACCAACATGGTGGACATCAACTCATGTCGAAGATTTGTTAAAATAAAATCCCTACAAAGTAGTCATGAAGGAAAAGAAGTTGATACCACTACTATATGGGAAGTAATATAAATGGAAACAAAGGAAAACAAATAATAAATGGATGTGGAGGAAGCAACCTTGACAAGCATAGTGGAATAATAAGAAGAAAGAAATTGTAAATAATCAATGAGGAGAAAGTGCAGATGCCCCATCAAACATATTTAAAGCTTCACGTTAGTAAAGGGGTTTCTTCCCAAATATTAGGATTTTCCAACTAAAGGATTACAAAATCACAACTACAAATAATACCCAAGCGACTACAAGAAGGAAAATAATAAAGGTAGAAAAATTAATAAAATTATTGTTGAGAAAGTGAGAGAGATGGTGGCTAATATAAGTAAGTTGAATCTCATCAAGGAGGATTTTTCATTTGTTCCCCATCCTTCCCAATGAAATTAATTACTTGGAATATTAGGGGCTTCAATTTGAAAGGAAAACAAAAGCTCCTAAGACATTGAATATGTAGGGAAATCCATATGGTAATCATGTTACAAGAGACCAAGTTATCAAGTGAGAGATTAAGTGAAATATCATACTAGTGCTAGGAAGGTAGTGGCCAGATCACACTAGATGCAACAAGTAAAGCCAATTTTCTAGCTCTTTTATGGAACCTAGAAGATATCAAAATCGCTAACTTTGTGGAAGCCCCCACATCCTCTTAGGTCATTTTTAGATCATGGGTTTCAAATCTCTCAAATTAATGGTAAATGTCTATTGTTGAACCCATTTGAATGAAAATCAAAAGTTTCTTTAGCATATCAAGCACATGTAGTCTCTCTCCCCAAAATAAATTTAGATAATTAGAGGGGATTTTGACATCATCAAATTCCTCAAGGAGAAAAAGGAATGCCTAATAATGTTGGACAAAGATGCACAACTCTTTCTAAACCTGATGTAACATAATCATTGATGTGGAAACTATAAGTGGATTATTAACTTGGAATGAGAGAGGAGGCGATGATCATCAAATTCCTCTAGAATAGATAGATTCATTTTCTTAAAATCTCTATAGGGTAAGGAAATATTTGTGGAAGACTCCATCGTCCCTTTTGATGGATGAGATCACTTGCTAGTGAGCTTAGAAGGGGAAGTCCAAGACACCATGTAGAAATGTCATTTTCTCTTTAAGAGATTCTAAATTAGGGACTTATCCTTCTTGGAAAATGAGCCACTAGATCAAAATTCTCAATTATGTACTAGTTCAAACAAAAACATAAATTTCTAAATGGAAACATCAAGAAATGTAATCAAGAGGATTTTAGAAGTATCCATCAAAAAAGAAGGAGTTTGAAGAGTGTGTGGAGTAAATTTACCAATACATCACCTTAGAGGGGTGATCTGAAGAATTTGTAGAGGGGGGTGTTGACATCCTTGTAAAATTATAAGAGCACCGAGTTTGGGAAAATAATCCTCTTGTGAAAAAAATCATGCATGTAGTGGCTATGCAAAGAGAGAAAATTTCCATTTTTTTCCATAAATCTATTATCAAGCACAATCACCATAACATTTTTTTCTCCCTTCTAAATGATTCATAGAAAAAACCGATTGACCACAAGGATATAAAAGGATAACTAGTTGGGTTCTATAATACCATTCCATTTGAGATGCCATAAACCATATTTGATGTCGTTAGAAGAATAGCTAGCTCCATTCCTAGGTTGGTCAAAGGGGAGCACAATGATGCTCTCTTAAAGGAAATATCTTTGGAGGAAGTGGAAGAATCCACTATGAGCATACCAAAGAATAAATCGTTAGGCCTAGATAACTTCACCATTGTTTTCTTGCTAGATTTTTGGTATTTCCTCAAGAATGAAATGCATTCTCTAGTAGAGGAGTCAAGGTCCAAAATATTGATGTTACTTGCCCTCAATGAAAAATTCCTAAATTTTACAAAGTCAACAATCCCTTAAGACTCTGCCTCATTTCACTATGTAATTTGATATACAGGATCATAATGAAGGTCATTGCCAATCGCTTGAATCCCTTTATTCTTGCTTTGGCATTCCTTGAGAAAAATGTCTATGTTGAAGGAAGGGACAACCTATATGGTACTCTAGTGGCCCATGAAGTCATACACTTCTTAAAGATATATAAAAGGTGAGTTATGTTAATAAAACTCAACTTGTATAAGGAAATTAACAAACATTGTTGGACTTAAATATACAAAATGCTTAAAGAATTAGGATTCTCTAATCTCTAGATCAACTAGGTAGGTTCAACATTCTTCTCGCCCATTTTTGTTTTCTTCTTAATTTCTTCCCTACATCTACTTTTAACTCTTCTAGGGGCATATGTTTATGGGATACCTTATCCCTTTTCCTATCTATCCTATAAGTTGAAGGATTAGGCCACTCTCTCCACAATGTTTCCTCATAGGGATTACTTAATGGATTTAGAATCTTGGATATGACTTTCCTATCTCATACCAACAAGTTTTGGATGAAACCTTCCTTATGGTATGCCCCACTAGTCAAGAAAACTTCATGTTTAAAACATTGCTTATGATCTCTCGCAAGATTTTCTCATTATTATAAATATCTCCAAATAAAACAATTTGATTTTCAACACATCATTAGCCATTCGAAGACACCTAGCTCACATCTTTTCTTATCAAATTAAGCATCTTTTATTCAAATATTTGGGGGCTCCAGTGGTGGAATCTTCTATGAATTCTAAAAATTGGTGAGATCTTCCCTAAAATCTCAAAGAAAAGTTGAATGATTAGACCTTTATGTCCATAAAACTTGTTAGCGAATCAACCGTTTCTTATGTTCAATGTTTAAGTGCTACCAATATACTTTTTGTCAACCCTAACTCTGTTGAAAAGACTTCTATAAACAATCAGGATCATTCAACACAATTTTCACTGGTGTGGTGGAAAAATAGAAAATAAGTGGTCCTTAGTCTCTTGGGAGAAACTCTATATTCATATATGAAATGGGTGTTGTTGTCTTAAATACCTAGAAATTCCCAATATAATTTTTGGAGAAGAAAATTGGTGGAGGTGGATTCAGGGAGGAAAGGCGTTATGGAGGAAATTCTAGAATTCAAAATACAATCCCAATATAGAATTCTAGAAAAAAAAACATATCCACCTTTCTTATGATGGGATGATCCATGTGTAATCATGAAAATTCCAACAAGGACACCATTCAACAACATAGTTTCTAGGAAATTCACAAAGGAGCGTCGACTCTTTTTTGGGAAGATACGTGGAAACAAATCAACAAATTAATCAACAATGTCTCTCTTTTAATTTTTAAATAGACTACGTGGGTTGAAAAATTGATCAATATGTGGTTGATTATTCATAGGAATATCCTTACCCCTCCCCTTAGAAGGCATAGAAGGAAAAAGACCTATAACCTAATATGGAAGAATAAAACATCCTAAATCAACTATACGAGGATCTTCATTTACGGAAAATCCTAATTCAAGAAGGGCCTCATAAAATTTGAAGGGGTAGTGCGCCTAGAGGCATTTTTGCCATGGGGGAGGCATACTCCCTTAGCTCTATGGAAAAAATGTTTTCCACCCAAAATATATGAAATTCAATATGGAACCAGAATTTATGGACGAAGGTTTCCCATTCTCTTTGGCTTCTTCAATGAAATGTACCCTCACTTGGGATGTACTAATAAAGTAAGGCTTTGAAGGTCTATAATTTTTCCACTTATGTTGTAACAATGAAGAGGATACCAACCACGTACTCAATGCACATAGTTAATTGAGAGAAATATGGGATCATGTTTCTACTCCTTTTTAGCACTCAAACAAAGATCACAGTAATATCAAGAATACTATAGCTAATTAGAGTTTCTTTCATTTTGAAAATACCATATTAAATTAGTTGTAGACTTTAGTTCTAGGCCTTCTCTTCTAGTGCATTTGGAAGGAATTAGATGGTTTTGTTTTCAAAAATCAAAATCTCCCTAAAAAAATAGTTTGGTACATGATTGTTAGTGTAGTGAAACAAAATACTTTTCTTATTCCTTGGTGTCATGATGATAGGTCGTATCGCTCCTCTGAATTCCATATATTGAGGAAGACTTTAAAGTTATATGTTTAAGCTCCTTCTCCTTTTCCTTCCCAAATAACAACTTGTCCCTCACTGTCTTCTTCTTTCCCCCTCTTTCTACTTTTCTTAAAGTAAATTTTGATGTTGCCTCTAAAGAAAACGATATACAAGCTGGTTATGCTTGTATGTTCAAGGATACTAAAGGAAAAACTATTTGCTACTTCTCAAGTGCCATGGGTCTCAACCCTAATAATTCTAGAAAATATTTTTCTCTAGAAATGGGCCTCACGTATGTAATCTAGTATACGTATATAAAATTGGTTATTGAAGGGGAATCTCAACTAATTGTTCATAAATTGAAGCACCTTATTCGTGGAGGAAACAACAAAAAAACTTTAATTAGTTGGAGATTATAGAATTACCTAACACACATTCAATCCTTAGTAAATAAAATACCTATAATTCTCACTTCGCATGTTTGTAGATAGATTAAAAATGTGGTTTATTGCTTCGGAAATTCATGACGTTCAAATGAGACTCTAAAAAGCAGAAATATTTCACCTCCAACCTATGATCCCTAAATCCACTGGGACTACTAGGATCTCTAATTGTAAGATCACAATTCCTTGTAGGGAGTGACGTGGAACATGAACATGTTGAAAGGGGATGGAAGTTAACTAAAAAATTGTTTTAACTTGTAAGGAATGTGATGTAAGACACCATCCCATATGGAATTCCCCTTCCTTACATTGTGTTTTTCTCAGGTGAAATTTAATTGATTGAGACTTAGGTATACTCTTCTTAATTGTATAATGATTATGCTAGAGGATTTGGATGCCAACATTAATGGTATTTCTAGCCATTGGTAGCCACATCATGCTTTGTTATCATTAAAAGGAAAAGCTCTCAGTTGTATTCATTTCTTTGTTCTCTCGTGAACAACAAGTGACATATCTGGCTTGGGTACTATTACTGCCTAGGGGTAACTTTTCATCTCCTTAATTGTACTCGGTAGAAGGAAGGACCAAGCCTTCCAAGTCTATTTCGTTCTTCTTGTCCTTAGTGATTTTTTATCCAAAGATATAGTCACATCTCAATTATCAGGCTGATACAAGGATATTATATTGGATTTGCGAGTGCCTTGAGACTAGCTTTCATTCCTCATTCTTGATTGGCTCCTCCTCTCACCACTCGCGATTGGATTTCTATACTTCAAGTATATGTTTTCTGCTAGGTCTTGATATTTCATGTTCTTTTACCCTCTATCTCATTATCTCTATCTCAATACCAACTATCCTTGTGGTACCACTTTCCTCTTATTTTTCTCTAGTATTAGTTTCTAATTAATCACCATATAGTATTCTTCATTATGGTCATGTGGCTAGACCCTTTTTCATGAATAATAGGTACTGACTTGACATCCTCTCAAGTCATGCTGGTCAAAACAAGAAGGTCAACCTTCAGGTGGAATAATTTTTTCATATAAACCTAGATTAAGTTAATTCTAACATATTTGAAAAGGTATTAATGATTAATATAGTGATAAGGGTTGAAGCTATTATGAGGAAAATATTTAGCCCCCAACAAATGCCATTTTATGACTCAAATTACTTCTAGAAGGTTTTCAACCCCAAATCTCCAAATTATGAGTTGCAAGTAAAAATGCTCTTGTCAATTGATTCCCCCTCTTTCTCCACTATGAAGAAATCCATATTGATGAAAAATAATACAATTATCCAATGTCGATGAATGAAAAAAATGACAAATTTAGAAGACAATTTTTTTTTTCCGTCATGTTCTTGAAGACAATTTCGGGATGGAAATTTGGCTATTGGACAGTAGGTACAACAACCTGTTGAAGGCCCCGAAAATTGGGTCAACAACAAGGGGGATACCCGCCCGGTCCGGACCTTGGTTGGCAGCTCCTTATCCGTTTGGTATAGCGGGTCCGACTTGGGATATGGGACCAGTTTCCCAATTCAGTGTGTGTGTGAGAAAGATGGGTATTTCTGTTCTAAATGGAATACTTCTATCCTAATTCTAATATAATGCTATGCTATTGTATTCTAATAAACAGAAAAACATCAAAATTTATGCGAACCCGGAGTGTGATCTTTCTTCTATGTGATCTAAAAAGGTTTCAAACAATAACTGGTAATAAAGATCATTCAGCTATTATAAGAAAAGAATTCAATAAGGATGAATTACTTCATATAAGAAGTTAGATGAAACAGTTGTGAAAACTTATTGCATAAATAAGCTATTCATACACTAAACATAAACAAATAGTTATCACCGTACAAAAGTGCCAAATGATAACTCAAACATCCATGCTATACTATGTAAACAACTAAAAACTTAATATGACTTTAACACATAAGAAGAAATGGTTAAGAGATAAAAGTACCATTTATAACTAGTCCTACTCATGAGTTTCAAGTGACAATTGATTTATCTCTCCTTGATTTACAATCCACAAAGAGTACAGAAGTGCAACATGTGTAGCAGATATCAAATGCAAATATCAAATAAACCCTGCTCCATTCATTCACCAAAACCTCCTCGGAGGGTGCAAAAGTGCATGTCCTGAGGACAAGTTTTTGATAAATTTATGGACCCTTCTCTAAATGCATGAGAAGGGTTTAAATGCTACTAACTAAATATCTTATTTACAAAAATTGAGGATTCGGTTTAAATGACCGTCCTCTTTCTAAGCAAAACTATTTCTAAAATTAAATCTACTATCTAACTATTTCTAAATTTTCTCCTTAATGTCACAAGTAGTTAGTATTTTACTGAGTGGAGTCGGTTGACTCGCTTCTGTGTTTGGTTGAGTTAAGTAAACAAAATCGACAAGAGCTTGCATTATCTTCTCAGTAAAATTGATGATATACTTGAGAGTCATCCAATGACTATGTGGAATTGCCATGTGTACCTGGTAATAATCCCATTTCAACTTGGTTAACCCTTGGACTAATTTTGCTTTTCCTTTATTCTTCTGATTCCAGTTTGTTTCTATCACTGCTTTCTTGCAATTTTCGGGGCTTGCAGGTGACTATGTAACTAGGAGCCTTCCTTTTTGAGGAAGTTTTCTTAGTGATGCACGATAATCACAAACTGCCTCTATTTCTTGATCCGGGTTTCCCTGATGCATTTTTCGCCTCTTGTTCCTTTTTCTCTCATCTGGTATAAAGCTCAAAATTTGTAAAAGTAGTGATTCTGTGAGTTCCTGACCCTGAGCATTACACTGTCTGTTTTTGTTATCAGCATCGTTCATTACCCATTTAACCATGGCTGTATGTGAGAAATCTGTGATGGATGGCTCAGAAGAGTTTTGCAGCTCTTTTTCTCCCTTAAGTGGATTAAGTGTGCCTTCCGAAATGGACATTGGAGTGCTACCTTTCCTCCTCGTAGTTTCCTGCATACTGCCTTGTATAACGCTTCGTCCTTCTTTCCTACAGTTTACATTTGAGGTGGAAGTAATGATAAAAATAATGACAGGAAAACTTTAAATGTCGCGGATATGCAAAACATGCCACCTTACGTGAACCATTTCTTTGAAAAACACAACACCATACTTCATTAACAACTGGCAACAACTCATTAATTCGCATTAAAATGCATGACCAACTCTTGGCTTAAAATTTTTCTCGAATAATGAGCCAGAACTGTTAGGGTCCCACCCTAACCCCCTTATTTATGTAATGGGACCACGTCATAGTCAAGAGTCAATAAAGCCCATATTAATAATTGTAAGTGGTTAATCCGCAATTAATAATGGAACCACAATTAGCTGCGAATGGGAAGTAGTATTAGATAGATGGTATTATTAATACCACGGTATTGGCTCGTGGTATTGCATGTATGAGTCATATATAAAGGATAGAGACTCCCTGCGAGGAGCATCGTGTCTAATTTTGTAATCGAGCTCTGCTCTATTGGAGGTTGCCCCCTCGAAGAGGCAAGTGAACATTACTCTCTCAGTAATAAAATCATTGCTATTCTGTGTTCTGGGTATCTTTTCTTCACATATTCTATATTTGGGTATCATTTGCAGGTTAAGAGCATAATAAGTGGTATCAGAGCACTTTCCAGGGCCGGTGGGATCTCCATTTCTTAGCAATTTTTCTTTTTTCTAGAGACGTGTTCCGGTGTCTTTAAACCATGAGATATGTCGTTGAGCGCATAAACCTACGGATTTGGGGACGCATGCACGTAGGAAATACAAGAGGGGGTCACGTCTGTTGGACTCCCTTGTAACCCCTGTGGGTACCCCTTCGAGTAGTAGTGCATTAGACAGAACTATGCATGGACTGTCTTCCACGTATCCTCTGGGTATATTAGAAGTCCCCTAGGATCCCTTGAAACCTCACCATAGATAAATCGTCGGCCGTCTTGCGGCTACAGTACACTGAGAACAGCACTCGGAGAGATTACTCGCTAAGGGTACGGTCGATCCTCCTTAGTTAGAGCCTTGAAACATTGGGCCGAGTACTACTGCCAGACCCTTATGTATATTGCGATCTGTAGCACCTGACATTCCTAAAGACCATAGTTCCTTTTCTAGCAGGGGATCACACATCATTCTCTTCTAGATCCGCTTGTGCAAAGGAGTGCAACAGCAGCAGACATCAGTCCCAATCAGCCATTCCGATCTATTACATCCATCAGATCAGCAGAAGTAGTTGGTTTTGCTACCCAGTGCTATCAGATCCGCCATTCAGATCTCTCAGATCCACCAGATCAGAGTCATTGTGAAGGGTTCCTATACTGAGGTACAAATTTCGCAGGACTTTTGGCCGCATTGACATTTTGAGGATTTGGCCACTACAATATTGATAAGGAAGGAGTAAAACTCTGTTAGGAGTTTTCAGGAAAAAAAAAAATTCTTAGCTCTTTCGGGGCGCTTATTGGTGATCTAGCCCATCGGAATCAGGACGACGAGCTGAGCATGGTGGTACCATTCACTTCTTAGTGAAAAATTTTTAGGCGGTCCCAGTTTTCAAAAAATACGGTCGGTGTATGGTACAAACTAGAGCTCAAGCGATGGCCAATGAAAGGATGGACAAACTTGAAGAATCAGTGCACAACCTCCACCTTCAGCTTACCGGACTATATAGCATGGTCGTGAAAATAGTCCCGAAGGGCAAAGAGAAAGCCCACGAGGAGGCGTATAATGGCCAATACACACAATGAGGGTGAGTCTAGCCACTCTCCTCACGTCTGGCACACCCACCCACAATCCAGTCAGCATTCTCCCAAGTTGGATATGAAAAAAATTGACGGTTCTCACCCATTGCCATGGATAGCACAAATGGAGCAGTATCTCAAACTAAATCACATCTTCGATGATGAGACCCAGCTTATGTTGGGGAGCATGTACTTGGACAATGAAAGGTGGCAATGGTGGGAATGGCATCAACGTTGCACTGGACCTTTTAGGACTTGGCCTAAATTCACCAAAGCTCTTCAAGACCACTTTGACCAGGAATCATCCTTTTTGGGTCATCTTACTAAGCTCCGACAGAGTGGTACAGTGGATGAATATATTACAGCTTTTGAAGCCTTAGCCTTTCGCACTTGGGGTCTCTCAGATGTTTTGTACACGGAATGTTTTATCAGCGGTCTTAAAGAAGCTATCAAAGCCCAAGTCCTACTGCACCAGCCTCCCACATGGATGGAGGCTTGCAAGGTAGCTTGTAACGTGGAACGTGCATTAGCAGCCCAATACAGTCGCCCAAATTTCTCCGCTAAAGGTCGCCCCCCACAGGCTCACAACACGACTCAAACACTTAAGGTCCAAAAGGTGTCACCTACGGAAATGGCCGAAAGAAGAAGTCAAGGCCTATGTTACTACTGTGATGAAAAATACTCCCCAGGTCATAAATGCAAGGAGCCCAATTTTTTTCAAATTGATGCCATTGACTACAACTCAACAGAGGAAGATCCACCACTGGAGGAACATGAGCCGCTAGAAGAAGACAACCAAAAGGACAATGTCTCTAATGAACCAATTATTTCGTTGCATGCTTTGGCAGGGATTTCTTCCCCTCAAACTCTCAAAATCAGAGGTTTTATTAAACATCACCCATTACTAGTCTTGATTGATAGTGGAAGTACACATAATTTCATCCATCAAAAAGACGCAGAAACAGTGCATTGTTTTGTACGAGCAGTTTCTAAATTCCAAGTTCAAATTGTGGATGGAGGCACAATGAAATGTGAAGGCCATTGTGAAAATGTCAAACTTCAAATGGGGGATTATCAGTTGAAAACCCACATGTTTGCCATACACATGGGGGGTTGCGACGTTGTCCTTGGCGCTGAATGGCTCTGCACTCTTGGGCCAATCACAATGGATTTCCAGGAGTTGTATATGAGTTTTAAGTAGAACAGCCACACACATACCCTCCGTGGACTCCAGGTGGGAGCCCCCTCTATCATCAGCTCACATAGGATGGAAAAATTGTTAAAAAAAGGCAATCGTGGAGTTGTAGCTCAATTTAATGCCATCCAGGTAGTCGAAACCAAGCCGTCGCCAATTCATCCTGAGATGCAACCGATTTTAAATAACCATCTGTTGGTCTTTGACAAGCCTCAAGGGCTTCCACCCTCGCGAGGGGAACATGATCATAGCATCACCTTGGTTCCAGGGGCCCAACCCCCAAATGTGTGGCCATACAGATATCTGTTCACCCAAAAGAATGAAATAGAAAAATCATCAAGGAACTTTTGGAAGCCGGTGTCATTCGTCCCAGCATCAGTCCTTATTCATCTCTAGTGGTCATGGTGCTCAAGAAAGATGGGGAGTGGCGGATGTGTCCTGACTTCAGGGCCCTCATTAAGTTAACAGTCAAAGATAAATTTCCCATCCCAGTGGTTGATGATTTGCTGGATGAACTCAATGGGGCTCAATTTTTCACGAAGTTGGATCTTCGCTCAGGCTACCACCAAATTCGCCTGAAGGAAGTCGATATTCCCAAGACTACTTCCAGAACTCATGAAGGCCATTATGAATTCCTCGTCATGCCATTTGGTCTTTGTAATGCCCCCTCTACTTTTCAGAGCCTTATGAACCACATTCTCAAACCATATCTTAGGAAATTTGTCCTTGTCTTCTTTGATTACATCCTCATCTATAGTTTCACTTGGGCCACACATCTTCAGCATGTAGATCTACTCTTGCAACTGCTCCGCAAGCATAAATTATTTGTCAAGATTTCCAAGTGTTCATTTGGCATGGGAGAAGTAGAGTATTTGGGCCACATTATGGGGCGTGAAGGTGTCAAGGTGGACCCCAAAAAGATCCAGGCATTGTAGGAATGCCCTTAAACTAAGACCTTGAAGAGCTTGCGAGGATTTTTGGGTCTCACAGGCTATTATCGTAAATTTGTCTGCAACTATGGTTGCATAGCGAAGCCCCTCACCCAAATCCTAAAGAAAAATATATTCTTCTAGAATGAGGAAGCACAACAGGCCTTTACAGCTCTAAAAAATGCCATGTGCTCCACTCTAGTTTTAGTACTACCTGACTTCACCAAATCTTTTGTCATTGAATGTGATGCTTCGGGTACAGGTATTGGGGCAGTCTTAATGTAGGAAGGGTGATCGTTGGCCTTCACAAGCCAAAAACTCAGTGGGAGGAATCTGGGCCAATCTACCTACGAGAAGGAAATGATGGCCATCTTACATGCAGTCGACACCTGGAGACCTTAGTTATTGGGGCGATGTTTCCAAATCCGCACAGATCATCACAGTCTTAAATATTTTTTGGAGCAATGCCTATCCTCCCCACAACAAAATAAATGGCTAGCCAAAATGCTGGAATATGATTATGAGATGATTTACAAGAAAGGGAAAGACAATAGTGTAGCAAATGCATTATCTCGCTAATTTGAGGAGGAAAGTACCCTGCTAGCAATTTCCCTCCCCATTCCAAAATGGATTGAAGAAGTTCGCAGGGAATGGTTTTCACACCCCGGGCTCTCCAACTCATTTCTCAATTGCAGGCAGATCCAAATTCCATCAAGGGCTACTCATGGCAGGATGATATTCTTCGCTACAAGGACAGAGTCGTAATATCACCAACATCCACCCTCAAAAGTCGCATTTTGGCAGAATTACACTCATCTCCCATTACAGGACATTTGGGCTTTCAGAAGACATATGCTCGCACCAGAAGATCATTTTTTTAGACATGCATGAAAAAGGACATCCTTACTTTCGTAGCAGAATGCGATGTCTGTCAACGCCACAAAGGGGAAACCGTTAACACACCAGGCACATTACAACCATTGCCCATTCCGGCATCAATTTCAACGGAGGTTTCTATGGATTTCATTACAGGTCTTCCAAAGTCAGGGAACAAGTCAATCATCATGGTGGTTGTGGACCAATTGTCGAAGTATGCTCATTTCTGCGCTCTACCCCACCCGTTTACACCAACTTTGGTTGCTCAATCTTTCATGGATCAGATCTTCAAATTGCATGGCTGCCCATTTCTATTGTGTCCGACCGCGACCCAATCTTCACCAGTAATTTTTGGCAGGAACTCTTCAGAATGCAAGGCACTCAACTCAAACTCATTACTTCCTATGATCCGCAAACAGATGGTCAAACTGAAGCAGTCAACAAATGTCTAGAAACCTACCTTAGGTGTTTTACTTCAGAAAAGCAACACCTTTGGTACAGTGGTTACCTCTGGCGGAATGGTGGTATAACACCAACTATCATGCCACCACCAAAATGACTCCCTATGAAGCAGTCTATGGTCAACTTCCGCCTTCCCCTACTTCTTATCTCAAGGGTGCTCCAAAGTCCAAGCCGTGGATCAACTCCTACAACACCGCGCAACCATGCTCGCCCATCTGCGCGATAATCTTCATCAAGCTCAGAACCGTATGAAGCAACAGGCTGACCAACATCGCTCAGAACGCCACTTTCAAGAAAGGGATCAGGTCTTTTTACGGCTCCAACCATATAAGCAAACATCACTCAAAGACAAGGGATGTCAGAAACTCTCTCCCAAATTCTACGGACCCTATCAAGTACTTCAACGCATTGGAGAAGTGGTCTACAAGTTGGCCTTGCCACCTACTGCAAAAATCCATCCAGTTTTCCATGTCTCATGCCTCAAGAAAGTGATTGGGAACAATTGCAGAATTCAGACTAGTCTACCTGAATTGGACGAAGAAGGGTCCATCTGGCATCAAGCCGAACAGGTCCTAGACACACGAGACAAGCAACTGCACGACCGCATGATTAAGAAAGTCCTCGTCAAATGGAAAAACACCTCTCCGGAAGATGCAACTTGGGAACCAGCCACTATTCTTCAGCAGTTTCCGTAGCTTCAGCCTTGAGGACAAGGCTAGTCTTAAGGGGGAGGGCATTAGGGTCCCACCCTAACCCCCTTATTCATGTCATGGGATCACGTCATAGTCAAGGTCAATAAAGCCCATATTAATATTTGTAAGTGGTTAACCCAGTTAGTTGC
>APFE030895790.1:133371-145695 GCA_000404065.3 Pinus taeda | reverse complement strand
GCTCTGCTCTATTGGAGGTTGCCCCCTCGAAAAGGCAAGTGAACATTACTCTCTGAATAATAAAATCATTGCTATTCTATGTTCTGGGTATCTTTTCTTCGCATATTCTGTATTTGGGTATCATTTGCAGGTTAAGAGCATAACAAGAACCAACCACAATTGAGAGGTCCTGCGATTTATCTTTGCGATATCACAGATCGCTGTATCGCAAATCGCAATTTCATTGTGTTGTTATATCACAAGGTCCCAGTATCGCAATATCGCAATATCGCAACTTTGCAGTATCGCGGTATTGCAGTATCGCAATATCGCAATATTGCAATATCGCTATAATCCTTATGTGTGATTCATGTGATTTTTGCGAAACGCGATATGCGATGTCGCATATCGGCGATTTTTGAGTTGTTCAATGTGAGTTTTTCTTTAATGTATGCGATGCGATGAGGTTTTGCGTCGCAATCTCACATTTTTTGTCATTTTAACTCATTAGAAGGTGTACTCTATCATTCTTTGCACGATGCGATATCCCTTAGGGAGTGAATTTACTTTGTTTATTATGAAACTTGGGTTTTTAGATTCTTCAAAGTGTTTTCCTAAGTCCATAATGTTGTAAGGTTCATCTAAAAGGAAATATAACACTAATTGATTTTTTAGATTTTTTACTGAGGGTCCCCCCTTATTTTAGTATTAGAAATAACACTTCATAAGGAGGGGGGTTGTTGGTGGCCACAACACAACCATATGACAGGTAAAAAAGATCTGAATTCCTACATTGATAGTCCTATCAAATATGAAATTATTCTTGGTGAGCACTCTCGTATAAAAGATGAAGGGAAAGGTATTGTATCGATTCTCACTAACTGAAATCAGTGAAAAAATATACTTGATGTTTATTATGTTCCACACATGAAGCATAGTCTCATTAGTATAAGTCAACTGAAGGAAAACAACTATAATGTAATATTTCAAGGTACAACTTCTAATATTTATGACAAACCTCCTAGTAGAAGACTTATAGCCCAGGCAAAAAAAATCAAGAATAAAATGTCTCTCTTCACTCTCAAAAGAACAAATATGTCATAGTTATTTGCACACAATGTTTCAAAGATAGATGAGTAACACTTATGGAACTCTTGTTATGTTCATATTCCCTTCAGTAGTCTTAGTCTTGTTAAAATATATTATATGGTCAATCGTCTTCCAAATATGAATGAACATGAATTTCAATGTGAAATTTGTATTCTTCAAAATCATAAAAGAGGAAATTTTCCCAAATCTTCGAATATAGAAAAAGATCACTTAGAACTAGTCGACACAAATATATATGGACCAATGAAAGGACAATCAATTTGTGGTTGTTTCTCTTTTTTAACCTTTATTGATGACTATAGCAGGAAAATGTGGATATATTTTCTTCAAAATAAGTTTGATTGGTTATTAAAGTTTTTTTTTGCTTAAGCAAGAGTCCAACCTTCTAATTCATTAAAGTGTAAAATACATTACATAATGTACAACAGTTCACAAGGAACTATGAAAAAAGTGGAAAAAAACCCAAGACTCCCAATTACCCAGCCCAAGGCCGAAGTTCCACCCCTTACACACCACATTGTTACCTCTTAAAAGGAATACCAAGCCTCCAAACTATTAAACCATTAACCACTAACTCTCCAGGCATCAAGGAAACCTCCAAAGCAAATAGCATCGGAGGCCAACAAGACTCCTAAACCTGGAAAGCCATCAACAGTTCATTATCTTGCATCGCCCGACTCACTTCCTTAATCTCCATTGTTGCATCGTCCTGATCAGTCCAACGATTGTAGAGGATTTCACAATGTGATGAAGTGTGACTATTAACAAGAAGGTCCCACTCACTAGCTCGCTCCATTCTGACCGTCGATCTGCTCTCCCTGATCCAATGGCTAAGGATCATATCGCGCGGTGCAATCCTACCGAAAATTCATGTGCGAGAAGGGAAATCATGCCTCAATCCCCACTACCACTTGTTAACTAATGAATGGGATTGTTTCCAAATATTCAAAATTTCTTCCCGCTTACACCGTATTCGATTGCCAAAAAACCTCCCCCAACATGGTAAGATGGTCACTGACTGAAAACAGGGTGTATTATGGCCCAAAATAGGAGCTTGAGATGGATGAACCATCACTTTTTCTCCTCGCCTATACTTGAACCCATATCCGAGACTATCACCGCCATTCAACCTTTCTGCAGAAAAACTGGCCCTCCCCTTCTGTTTCCCCCTGGGCTCTCTAAGCAAATTCTTTACTTGTCTGCAGGGGTCAAAAAAGGTATGCCACCCATAACTGACCGAGCCATGCCAAAAAAGGCTACCCTTGCAAAATATTGTGATTACGACCTAGCTTCTAAGTCCCTTTCCTCTTTCTCTTGCTCATGACAAAGAGTTTTCACTCTGCACTGCAGCCACTCCTACCAATTCATTGTAACCCTTCTATCAGGACAATTCACCCCTTAGTTGGCCAATAGATCCACCAACTTGTTGGTTGTTCTGTGAACATGGTTAAAAATAATAGTACGAAGTCCCTAGAGATGACCTTGAATTCTCTAGAAAGCCCGGATAAGCCTCCAGTGTTTTGAAACTTTCTTTGGCTCTATTCCACAGCTAATTCTTTTTACCAAGTTAATAATTAACTCTGAGTCCGATTCTATAGTCACATTCGAGCGGTTGTCCTGCTGCAAAAACTCTAAGCATTGTTCCATAGCCATTAGTTCCACCATGTTATTGGTAGATTTTCCTAAATGACCATGGAATATGGAGATAATACTTCCTCTTTCATCCCTTAAAACCCCACCATAGCTAGCATTTCTCGAGTTGTCTTTAGAAGCTCCATCAATATTCTATTTGAAATACCCTGCTGGGGAATATACCAGACATTTTTCTCCATATTTGAATAAATCACATGCCTATCCAGGCTTTGAGGAATGATCCACTGAATACCCAATTGCCTGAGAATTTTCAAATCTTCATTTGAAGGAGGATTTTTAGGATAATTCTTCACTGTGGATCCTACTGTTTCCTTCATTTGTTTTAAAATCGTCTCAAACAAGAGATGCGCGGGTTTCTTTTCTTATTTAAATATTCTTTTGTTCCTTTCTTTCCAATCATTCCATATAATAAAGCTTTGTGTTAGGGCCCAGGCCGAGTTAAGCCATTCATAATCATAAAAGTTCCTTCTCCAATTATTGAGGGTGTTAATTATACTTCCTTTGTCTCTATCAGATTGATGAAAAATGATGGAAAAAGAATCACATAGCCATGAGGTAAAGTTGCAGCTATTGAGTAAATGTTCCATTGATTCCTCTTGAGCTTCACAAAGCTAGTATCTAAAAGGCCCTAGAGCCCCCCTCCTCCTAATATTATCCCAAGTCAAGATTTTTTTGTGATGAAATAACCACATGAAGAGTTTGATCTTCATCGACCCTTGGTGCCTCCATAGGTTTGGCCAAGTTTTATATGGTATAAGAGAATTCAGCTTAAGTGGAATTCCTTTTTCTTCCTTAATATTGAAGGTGCCCTCATTATTATTGCCCCACCTTAGCTAATTTTTCCCTCCTGTAACTAATATATTCCTTTGCTCGAGCGTTTTCCTTAGTAAGTCTGCTTTCTATTCAAGGGGCTCCCCTCTTTGCCATCAATGTTCTTCCAGGTTATCCAATTTTCTATATGTTGTATATGTTCCTAGAAGTCCTTTACCTTAAGTAGTCCTTGCATATATGTCTTGTGCTTAATGTCTAAAAATTCCTTATTTAGTAGTATTGGTTCTTGCTGCCACTTGTCCTCCTAGAAAAGAGCTAAATTTCCCTCTCTGATTTCCTAGAAACTATTTTCTTGTACAAGGCTCCTGTTCTCCTAGGCTTTGTTCCAGATCTGCGAGCCTTTTATGTTTCCAGACATTCTTATGAGATCGCTAGTATGCCACGAGTTATCGTATTATTCCTTCCAGATATTTTCCCATTGGGCCTTTGGATTTTGTACCCAACGCCACCAAAGTTTGGCCCCTAAAACCTTGTTAAGAATTTCTTGATCATCCAAGCCTAGGCCTCCATAGTTCTTGGGCCTACAGATTTTATCCCAAGAAAGTAAGGCTCACTTTTTCCTTGTTTTCTCCTTACCCCATAGGAAATCTCTTTGTATTTTTCTAAACTATTGAAGGACCCCTATAGGGGAGGGCCGATAGCATGAAAATCGGAATAGCTTGTAGAACTACCTTAGTGAGAACCAGCCTACTGGCTAGGTTTAAAGATTTGGTGGTCCATTTTTTCACTTTATCCTGTAGCTTATTGATTAATGGTTTCCAAATGCTTTTGTGCAATGGTTTAGCAATAAGAGGGATACCTAAATATTTTGAGGGGAGGGAGTCCCTTTGAAAGCCTATAATTCTAGAAATATTTCTCTGAATCACAATATTGGTATTAAAGAAAAAGATTTTTGATTTGGATAGATTAAATTCCATACCTGTGGCCATGGCAAAGACGTTCAGTAACTGTTTATACGCTTTAGCTTCTTTGACTATAGGGATTCCCTGTAGCATGGTATCATCTACAAATTGTTGATGAGTTAGAGCCTGCCCATTCTCAAATAGTTGAAGACCTTTAATCTTACCTATAACTTTAGCATGCTTGATATATCTACCAAGTCCTTCCATCATGAGAATGAAAAGAAAAGGAGAGAGTGGGTCTCCTTGTCTGGGGCCTCTGGAAGGACAAAATATCTCTTAGGGAGAGACATTCACCAAAATTGAAAAGCCGGAGGAGGTCACTAAGGCCATAATTCACCTGACCCAATTATGATCAAATCCAAAAGCAATAAGGAGCCTCTTCATATAGGTCTAGTTGACCTTATCATAAGATTTAGCTATATCTAATTGCATGATCATTCCAGGTTTCCTTTTGCTACCTAATGAGTGCACGACCTCTTGGGCTTGAATGATGTTGTCTAAAATTTGTCTACGTTCCACATAACCTGATTTTTCCCCTAAAACTAGGGTAGGAAGCAGAGGTTTAAGTCTATTAGCCACTACTTTGGATATTATCTTGTAGACCACATTAGAGAGAGCTATGGGTCTGAACTTATCTCGAGTTTGTGCTATATCCTGGTTAGGGATAAGGGAGATAAAGGAGTTATTGAGCACTTTCATAATAGTTATGTTCAGCCTGGAATCCTCCACTACATTCAAAACATCCTCTTTGACAATATTGCAGCATGATTTAAAAAAATCCACATTGAAACCATCCAGGCCTGGTGCTTTTCCATTCTGCATTTCTTTGAGGACATTCCCTACCTTCTCTTCAGAAACTGGCCTGTTTAGATTGAAATTGTCCTCTTTGGTTACCAACTTTGGTATGTTTCTAGTGCTCCCTCTCTGAAATATTTTCCTGAGTGATTCTTCGGAAATGCTGAAAAAAATCAGCTTCAATATTCTCATGGGCAGTGAGAAGAATCCCATCTTCGTTCTTAATTCAAGATATTCTTTTGTGAGTTCTGTTTGCCATAGTGGATCTGTGAAAAAGTTTCGTGTTTCGCTCTCCCTCTTTTAGCCATTGAACTCGAGACTTTTGTCTCCAAAAGATTTCCTCTTGTTTGCATAGATTATCCCATTCTTGATGATATTTATCCACTTGGTTACTTTTATCTCTATCAAATCCATCCATGATCAGAGCTTGCTTGAGAACCTTCATTTTGTTTTCAACAAATTTTTTTTCCACAAAATATTGCCGAACTCATTTTTGTTCCAATCCTTTAGTCTGAGTTTGATATGCTTTAATCTTTTGTGGAGAAGAAACATTCGTGTTCCCTGAAACTGTAAATCTTCTAACCACCATCTTTTAATATTGTTGATAAAATCTGGGTGGGAAAGCCAGATATTTTCAAATTTGAAAGGTCTGTTTCTGAAAGTACTTATACCTTTGATCTCCAATTGAACTAGCCAGTGATCTGAGCCTCCTACGGGGAGAACTTTCGCTATTACTTCCTTGTTTGTCAGCATAAGATCCTCTGAGTTAATGAATCTATCTAACTTTGAGGCTGCCTGAAACTTGCCTCCTATTTTGTTATTCCAAGTAAAGAGATTAGTATTCGTTTCATTATCTACTAGGTTCATATTGTTTATGAAAGTTTGAAACTCTAAAGAGTCTTTACTAAGAGTTTTGATTCCTCCTTTTTTCTTTGAAAGAGATTTAATCATGTTGAAGTCCCTAACCAAGATCCAAGGTATTCCTGCCCGTCTGTTTCTAAGCTCCACCAGGGAATCTAGAAACCTATGTTTGTCATCTATTCTTTGAGGGCCATGTACATTTCTGACTAGATAGCTGTACCTGTCTCCTACAGGTTGGATAACTATAGATAAGTAGTTCCTGGTTCCCTTAGCATCTAGGACGCTAATTTTTTGAGTGTTTCGAAGAGTGATAATTCCCCCGCTGTATTATCTTCTTTGAGTTCTAGAAATTCAAATCTACTGAGCCATTTGCTATGAATTTGTCTTAATTTTTGAATGGAACATTTCACTTCTTGGATAAATATTATATTCGGAATTTCTTGTTTCATCTTATTACTACGAATTCTCTACTTTCTCCTACTCCCTAAACCTCTGATATTGCAAGATGTAAACTTCATAACGAAATATTTGTGAAGGAGTAGCTAGCTAGATCTTTCATCTTACCTGAATCTATCATTAGCTTTCCACACTCCATCAAGAGTTCATTCTGCTTTCTCCTGCCCCTTTTCTTCCCTGGTTTTCTTGTTGTTAGTCCCAGATTTGTTTTCATCATCTTCACCCCTCCGTTGTCCTACATGTTTATGTTTTTTCCTTTCTCCAATGCATTTTCCTATGTTTTCCATAAGAACAGCTATTGTATTTTGTTGAACTCTTCTTGAGGTACCGAATCTACTCCTTTTGTATTTCCTTGAATCAAGAACCCTTCCAGATCCAGGTTTTGTTTGTCTAGAATCTCCTACAGCTCATTTTCCTCAAGGTCCATTTCAGTCTGGGTCATTTCCTGATCCATCTCAAGTTCTATGTCACTCATCATAGTTTCTTTCTGATAATTAGTTTCTTGTGTTTGTTCATTGTATTTTTCTTTTTCTTTACCTCATAATTTTCTTCCATAGCTTGATCTTCTTTAGGAGTCTCTTCATTTTCCTCAAGAACATGGAATTTATTTTGGCTGACTTGTAGCCCTTCATCTTGATGATGCTTTGGTCCTCTTTTTCCGCCTTTTCCTCAATTCACAACTTTCTGGAAGTTGTATGTTTCCTTTGTTGTGTTTTTTGTTGTTGTTATTTACCACTTTACTGAGTGTACAGTCTCTAAATAGATGTCCATGTTCATTACATCTACTGCATCTGAAAGGAATATTCTCATAGTTTACTATTTGCACCCATTTTTCATCAAAAACCTCCAAGATCACTTGATCTATTAGAGCTCCTGATAGATCCATTTCCACACATATCCTAGCAAAGGAAGTGTATTTCCCTCTTCTGGTGGCTTCAGAAGCTTTGACAAAATGACCCAATTTATTGCCTATGGCTATTAATGATTCATTTTGCCAGTAATCGAAAGGTAAAGAATATAGTCTTACCCATACCAGTACTGAAGTAAAAGTCTCTCATTTTGGGAAAAAATTCATCATCCAAGGCCTCATGTAGAGTTCAGCTACTGCATAGAAGTGGGGTCCTCCTTCAAATAGTTTGTCCTTGTCTTCAATGTTCATGAACACCATAGTGAAAAATCCATTTGACCCAAGATGTAGGTCAATGCTCCCTTTAGGTTTTCAATGATATTTGATCCATGTCTGTTTTTCAGTGGGCCATAGTCCCATGAACTTACAGATAATAGCATATGTCCACATGTGATCCCAGTGCACTTGCAAAGTAGGATCATTTAAAATAACTCTGGGAGTGATCTCAACTTTTGGTTTGCAGGGTCCCTTTTGCTTTTTGTCTTTAGTCCCCTACTTTTTGTCTTTTTCCTCCTTGTTCTTTGTGTCATTGTTTTCGTTAATTTCGGCTCCTGATGTCTCATCTTCCCTATTTCCTTTCCCTTCCTCTGAAGTTCCTCTAGAATTTTCTAGCAGTTTCTGACCTCTACTAGCAATGGACTCCTTGTAGGAAGGAGTGGCACTCCCTCCTTTGCAACACTCCATGCGAAACAAAACTTGTAACTCGTTGAAACCCTTGTTGTTCATCTTCACGCTATTGAATCCCTTCCCCATTATTATGTCCACTATCCAATTGATTATTAAAGTTAAAATAGTTCAAATCAATGGGAAAAAACAAAGTGAGAAGTTTTTGAAAGTACCGAGATGAGACAAAGACAAAGCCTAAAGTTATAAATATTTCACAATTTTTTGTCGATAATAACGAATCATTATGTAGAACAAAACTAGATACACTCCATAACAAAACAGAGTAGCTAAAAGAGAAAACCCATTCAATCATGAATATGGAAAGATCCATGCTTCACAAAAATTAGTTGTACAATGAGTATTGGGATGATGTTGTCGTTATTGCAATATATATTCTCAATATATCTATGACAATAAATGTTATACATACAATACCTCAAGAGGCTTGGGGTGGTAGGAAATTGAATGTCTCCAACTTTTAGATATTTGGTTCCATAGCATTTTCACATGTTCCATAGAAGCTATGACAAAAAATTGACAACATAAGTGAAAAATGCATCTTTGTAGGCTATAGTGAATAGCCAAAAGCATACAAAATCTAGGATCCACTCACCAAGAAAATTTTGTTAAGTACAGATGTTATGTTCTTTGAAAACAAATTTTAGTTTGAGAAAATTAACGAGGCTTCATATCAACATGTTCATCCACCAAGGATACCAATATTTCAAGTACAAGAAGAGCGACAACAATCATGAAATGGTGCTTCTTATAGTAGTGAATCATCATCCTCGGCACATAATTAGAAAAATAGAAGTGTCCAGGATATATAGGAGGAAGAACATGGTTTTGAGTAGAAAAATATGTTTTCCTTTGTTTCTTATCAACTAAACCACTTTTAAGAGGAAGAAAAAGAGCAAAATTAGGTTGATGTAATGAATTGAGAAATCACAGCCATAGAGAAGAATGAAACTTAGGAACTGGTTGATCTTCCAAAAGGCAAAACAAACTTTGGTGTCAAGTGGGTCTAGAAGATAAAATTTAATAAAAAAGGAAAATTTGAGAAACATAAGGCAAGGCTGGTTCTAAAAGGGTTCTCTTAATAGCTTGGCATAAGCTACGATGAAACCTTTGCTCTAGTAACAAGGTTAGATATAGTAATGACTATTTTGAACACTGCAACTCAAAATAAATGGCAAGCTTATCAACTAGATGTCAAATCTTCCTTTTTAAATGGAATATTGGAAGAAGAAGTTTATGTAGATCATTCACTTGATTTTGAGGTTATAATATGAGAATATAAAGTGTATAAGTTGAAGAAATCCTTATATGGATTCTAACTTGCTCCCTGAGCATGGAAAAATCAAAATTACTCTTACCTCATCAATAATGGATTTTGTAGAACCATCCATGAGCCAACTCTTTATACGAAAAAAACTAATGAAGGTACAATTTCTATTATTTGCCTATATGTTGATTATATTCTCTATACAGGTAATCTAATGTTAGAAAAATTTAAAGCTACCATGAAAACATAATTTAGCATGACTCATCTTGGCCTCATGAAGTACTTAGGAATTAAAATTAAGTAATCCACAAATGGTATTTGTGTCTATTGATAAAAATATTTCATTTAAATCCTGCACAAGTTCAAAATGATCAGTTTCAAACCTGTTGACCTCCATTTTCTCTAGGCACCAAGTTGTGTAAACAAGATGAAGGATCTTAGGTTGATTCTACTTTGTATAAAAGTATAATTGGTAATCTCTTGTATCTCACTACAACTAGAATAGACATAATGTTTGCAACTAGATTTGTTTCCATATTTATGGAATCACCCATGGATTCCCATAGAAAAGTTGTAAAAATGATTTTAGAATATGTTGTAGGGACACTATACTATGGCTTATGGTAGAATAATTTTGAAGATTGTTCACTCTCATGCTACACAAAAAATGACTATGAAGGTTTCTTAGATGATTGGAAAAGAACATCATGATATTTTTTTCACTCGAGAAAAAATATCATTTCATCGGCATCAAAGAAAGAACCCATTATTTCAACATATTCTACAAAGGAAGAGTATATAACTACAACTTCTGGAGCTTGTCAAGTAGTACGGTAGTATGGCAAAGAACATTATTGAATAATGTTTCACATGTTAAAAATGAACCAACTCCTATGTTCTATAATAACAACTCTTCCATTGCATTTTCAAAAAATATGATGTTTCACAAAAAGAGAAAACATTTTGACACGTGCTTTCACTTCATTCGGGTTCTTGTAAATAATGGAGATATATTTCTTTATTTATGTGGATCACAAAATCAACTTGTAGAAAATTTTACAAAACCATTGGGCAAAACAGTGTTTGAATTTTAGAGAGAGCACTTGGGCATTGTAAGTGCTAATAATTTAATAATTGAGATTAGGTGGGGGTGTTGAAAACATTCATCTCCATGTCTCATCCTAGTCTACTAATTTTCATAGTTAATTTTAATTTAGTGCAATTAAACTAAGTATAATTGAATTCTAATTTATTTTTCTCCTATTTAATATATTCAATGGGAGTGTTGAAAACATTCATCTACATGTCTCATCCTAGTCTACTAATTTTCATAATTAATTTTAATTTAGTGCAATTAACCTAAGTATAATTGAATTCTAATTTATTTTTCTCCTATTTAATATATTCAATTGTTATTGAATAATATGAATATTGTGAAGAGCCATTTTATACTCAATTTTTATTTCATTCTTGTGTATTTTTGCTTCTCAATCCTTAGGAACTCCATATTAATAAAAAGACATGTGACAATTTAATTTATTTTCTTCACATAATGTTGCAATTTCTTCCCAAAAAATAAGTATTTGGCATGTTAATACCTCTCATCCATAATGAAAGTTTTAGATATGAAATCTAAAACTTTTAAAGTTTTTAAAGACCTTTTGGATAGTATTATGAAAGGCTTGTAAGCAATAAAATATTCTAATAATAATATATGTTTACATTTAAGAAGCAGAAGAATGATTTTCGTAATAAACAATGTTAAAGCTTTTGTTATATGTAACCAAAACAAAAATAGAGTATGACTAAACATCGTTAAAACTCTTCTTCTGTATAGATGCCACGGAGCTCAAATTTATCATTGATATGGTATTTTTTTAAAACCTATAATTTATGTTATTTCTGTCTTACCATGATGCCTTTCAAATAATGAAATCGAACATTTGTTTTGTTGTTAAATTTATTAATATTAAAAATATTTACACTAAATAATATTAATAAATTTTATATTAGCTTATTGTAGAGTAGTAAAAAAAATTGAAATAAAAGTCGTCTTGTACATTTTTTTTTTTGACGTAAAATGGGATAAATGTTTATCAAAAATAATATAGTTAATGAGTAAATATATATTATCGAATTAGTGTATAATTTTATATTGGTTCTAAGATAGATTTTTTTATATTATTAAAACAATTAACCGAAAAAAAATAAGAATAAATATTTACGTGAATTTTAGGGTATATTTGGAGTTGGATTAATTTGTATATTTTTTTTCAAAAAACTATTCACTATATTTATAATTAATATAATTATAAACTTTTCCTTTAAATATTAAAGATTAATAAATCCCAAAAATTTTTAAACTCTAATAAATTTAATCTTAAAAATCTTCCACTAAAAAAACTATCTATACTTAAAACCTAAAAAATATAAACAAAATTATAATAATTAAATTCTAATTACAACCCCATTAGAATTCAACTACACTTACGCAATAGTAATTACTAAACAAAAGTCTTTGATAAGAATTTCTAACTCAAACTACAATTTAAGCCATAATAATTACTCAACAAAATTGTTTGGTAAGTATTTGTAACTCTTAAATTATTAATTTGGTCACTACTATTTTTTTTTCATTAAATCACTTTAAAAACAAATCAAATTATTAATAATAAAAAAACAAAAAAATATATAGTTTGTATATTTTTTTTGGAGTTTATGCAAAATATCACAATAATATGTTTCATTTACGATTATTAAAAAATTGTGAATAGTTATTGATGAATTTGATTTCACTAAATTAAAGAAATTATGAAAAGTAAAGTGCGACCGAAACTCAATAAAATACAAACAAAATTAGAAGGTATATCTCTAATTGT